>AZGZ01000019.1:166519-181318 GCA_001636715.1 Ascosphaera apis ARSEF 7405 | reverse complement strand
GATGAGCGACGGATCGAAATCCGGAGGATAGTACTTTGTGAGAACTTTTCGCTCAGACATTTTGAATGGTGTGTGCTCAAAAGATTACTCTGAAAGAGAACCCAGTGAAAAAATGGCGACAGTATCGTCGTTGAAGGCTTATGATGATGGAAGTTGTTGTTGATGATGATGTTGTTTGATAGCAGGATAAATGGGCACATCGCTCTCAGAGGTTGAACATGAGAGGTCTGAGCGTGATCGCACGTGCAGCCACAGCAAGCCCGCCGCCCGCTCACTTTAGGTGCTTAAACCTCGATGGAACCCACTTAACCTACGACGTCAATCCAAGAAATGCGCGCAAACCAAGGGGAAAAAGGGAAAAAGGGACCGTTTGGCGATGCTTCTTCACGGCAATTTCACGCCAACATCGAGTGGAGAGGGACAGACGCTGTGAGACTCATATCTATAGTGATGGTACTGGACTTCGCTTGGCCATTGCGTCGGATTACGGACATTTGAGCTGCTTTTCACGGCAGTCATTGCATTGTTCTGATACGGATACAGTACATTGGACGCCCCCCAAGGCGACGCTAGTTGGTCGCGATTCGACCTTTGAATGTGCTCAGGTCTAGGTCGGCGCATGGTCCTTTTTTATACTCAGGACTCATCCGTGAATAAAATAACACTCGCCGTCGTCACATAGCGACGCAGCATGGACGCCTATCTTCGCCACTGGCGACAGGATGCATTGAATAAAGGCCAGCATGAGGCCGCTATTTTCATTGGCGACAAGTTGCTCGCGCTCACTGGGAGCGATAACGACACTTTTTGGCTTGCGCAAGTCTATTTCTCGAACAAGAACTATTCCAGAGCTCTGGTACTGTTATCGAAAAATGATTTGATTGTCCGGAGTTCATCATGTCGTTATCTCGCCGCGCATTGCTATATCAAACAAAACAAATACGACGAAGCGCTCGCTGTTCTGGGGGAAAGTAACCCTTCACATTTGATCAATACAAATACGCGACGAAAACTTCAACATGCTACCTCAAGCTCGCATGTTGCTTTACGAGACGGCAAAGTGCGAATGTCCGAAGACGAGAAAGACAAGCAGGATGCGAATAATATCAAATTTGAAGCCGCAATGTGCTACTTGCGTGGTCTCTGTTATGCCCGACAAAATGCATTTGACAAAGCTAGGGACTGCTACAAGGCCGCCGTTCGGATCAATGTTCAGTGCTTTGAAGCATTTGACCAGCTGATGAAGAATTCGCTCATGTCACCTGCAGAGGAACTAGAATTTCTTGAGAGTTTGGATTTCGACTCTGTTGATGCGTCTATGGATCCATCAATTGCGCAAGAAGCAGCAGCGTTCACCAAATTGCTATACACCACCCGCCTCTCCAAATATGCTTCGCCCGACGCATTGACAAATGCTACTGAGACGTTGTCGACACATTATAATCTCGCTAATAACCCTGATATGCTTTTATCTCGTGCAGAAACCCTGTATACACAATGCCGATTTGCGGAGGCGCTCCAACTTACGTCGTCTATACTTAATCCTCCTGGCTCAGAAATGAATATCATGACACAAGGCTCTCAAAGCCAAACATTAGGACATTCACCTGCTGTCTATCCTCTCCACCTTGCTTGCCTCTACGAGACTGGTGCCACGAATTCCCTCTTCCTTCTTGCTCACACTCTAGCCGATAATGTCCCCGACGAATCATATACATATCTGGCCATAGGTATATACTATATGGCCGTCTCAAAAATTGCAGAGGCCCGCAGATTCTTCTCCAAAGCGTCTTTGTTAGACCCTCATTCCGCGCCGGCGTGGATAGGGTTTGCACATACTTTCGCTGCAGAAGGAGAGCATGATCAGGCAATTGCAGCTTACAGCACAGCAGCCCGTCTGTTTCAAGGGAGTCATTTACCTCAGCTCTTCCTTGGCATGCAGCATCTAGCTCTTAATAACATGTCTCTCGCCCACGAATACCTTCGATCTGCATATGATAAATCATGCGCCTCTACATCCAGTTCAATATCGCGCGATCACACCACTCCTCGAGGAGGTGATCCTCTTGTTTTAAACGAATTGGGCATCGTCCTTTATCATGAGGGGAAACTGGAAGAGGCGGTCAAGCTTTTTCGACAAGCTTTGGATCTTGCAGAGCAATTACAATGCGATCGAGGCGCTTGGCTTGCTACAAGAGCGAATCTAGGCCACGCACTACGTCGTCTGTGGCGGTTTGATGAAGCCCTCAGTGAGTTTGATGAATGTCTTCGCATTGGGGCAAGTGGCTCTGCGTCGGGCTATTCAGCTACAATAGGTGGTGCAGCCGGCGGAGCCCTCATCTCAGCAGGCTCGACTGGTGCCGGAAGGTTTGAAGATCGGGGCCTAGTTGGCTCTCTCCATACTGCAAGGGGCCTTGTCCTTCTCGAATTAGGTCGGACTATGGAAGCTGTTACTGCCCTTCATGAAGCAGTCCGTGTGCTTGGGCCTAGCGGAAGTGATACCGCTGCAGGAGCCGGAGTTGCGGCAACTCTTCTCAGCAAAGCTCTTGAGATTTGGGAAATCGAGAGGGTCGATTACACAACAGAGATGCGGAAGCAGCCGCAGGGCTTGAATAACCCCGCATCGTTCGAGACACCTCTTAGTGATGCAAGAACCACAAAGGGCAAGGGCAAAGGGAGATCAAAAACGACGAGGACAACTAGCAAGAAGGTGGCCAGAGAAGAAGACTCTCCTTCTGACGAACTAAATACAGCAGTGGAGATGGCGCTCGATCGCGAAGCTGATGACTTGCTTCATCGTGCACTGGCGAAATCAGGAAGACGCACTCAGACGGTTCCAAAGCGCTCTCAATCTCGGAGAGTAGCACGATGATGCTGGAGTGATTATTGCAAGATATTACGATGCCCTCATGAGAATTGCTTTCTTCCCAAACATGCGCCAATCCTGGCAGCACCATACTCTATATCGTTATCGACATCCCTACCGCTCATGTATGCTTCGCCTGAGAAGAACACATCAAGGTATCTATACTACTGGATCGGCCGGTCGAGAACACCTCACTATACATAACCTTTCTCAGTCAAAGACCTTGTTCAATTATCCGTACTGCTCGCCCAAATACGTCTTCTCATTAATGAATACAACTTTCAAGCGTTTTTCAGCGACCGTTTCTATTACACGCGTGCTTCAATGTACACCACAAAGTTTCCCATGGCTGCCGTCCTGATTATTGCACCGACTTGCGTATGCCATTTGAGTTTCACATAGTCACAACCAAAGATAATTACGCCCACGGCAAACAACAGCATGAGGATTCGTCATGCAGGTGGCCTTTACAATTGTTGTAAGCCATGTCGGTAGCTTGAAGATGTTGGTCTCACTACAGCAACATCTTACCCAGATTAATCTCATCTGTCCATACAAGAGGAAACTCTAGCTGAATCCCAGCTGGTGATATTCGAGAAGTCTCCTTTGAGTTTGTGAGAAGGTCTAGGAAGGAGATGGTTTGAGAGGTCAGGGGTATCCCAGGCAGTTCCAATGTCACGACAGGCTCAAATCTCGTATACCTCAAGTCGACCAACAAAGATTGAGCTGGTTAATCTGTTCACTTTTATACGTCTGGGTGACTCCAATCACGAAATGAAAAGTAACGGCTTTGTTATCGCGTCTTCTACCAAATTAAAAGGCCTAGATTGACAACTAAAATTACAAAATGTTTCAGAACAGCTTTCAGATCTCACATTGAGTGGGAAAATTGCAAACAAATGCCATTGTCATATCAGACCGTAGTAATATTGAAGGGGAAAAAAAAAAGTATGATCAAAATAAAATAGTAGGAAAAGAAGAACAGGACCGAATTGAAGTGGGCCAACCGAATAAACGGGTGACTCTAAAGCCAAACAAGCGGCATCAAATACGTGAGACGAAATGAAAGCACTGTACTAAACAATTGCATGGCCCATGAAGGCGGCAAGACACCGAGTTTTGGAAGCCAAATTTAGTGATGGCCATGGGCGCGCTTCATGTGAGCCGCAATATGGTCGCGCTTGGCAGGGGCGGGGGTAGCATTGGCCTCGACGGTAGTGGTCTTTGTGACATCCTCTTCCTTGATAACGACTTCAAAGACCTGTCTGCCGCTTGTGTAGGTGGTAGTTCTGATCTTGATGCCATCATCCTCACCCTGAGGGGCAGGTGCAGCGGGAGCCTCGGTCGTAGCAGGAGCATTCTTGTCTTGGCCAGCAGCCTGGGCACCTTGGCCATTGGCGACAGGGGAAGCAGGAGCAGGGGCAGAGGCCTGAGAAGAGCTGGCGGCAGGCGCGGGAGCGAAGTTGGCAGCAGGGGGGGAGGAGGCAGGCAAAGAAGATGCAGATGGGGAGGCAGCATGGCTTTCAGGCTTCTGGTGGGCTATGGCGGCGTATGAAGGACCATCAGTGATAGGAACACCACCTGGAAGACCGTTCGCGGAGAAGAAAGTGTCTTCATGCTTGATAGCCTCAGGAATGTCCACAAGGCACTTGATCTCATCGTCCTGCTCCTGAAGGTTGAAGATAGCGCAGTCCTCAACGCGGCCAGAGGGGTTGGTGCAGGTATCAATAGCCTGCTGCAAAACGCCATCGTCCCAACCCTCCATGAAGTCAGCGTGGTAACCGCATCCAGTTGGGTCACCATTAGCGAGCACAAAGCGACCGTCTTTGCCCTTGAAAGCGTAGGTATCCCAGATGGTCTCGTAGAAGAGAGAGACCAAACGATGTTCGAAGCCCTTGGGGCAAACACCGTCTCTGACGAGGGATGGGTACCGAACGTGGTCACGGTGGTTGGGACTGTCCAAGTCCTTACCGTTCCAGCAAGATGGGAACGCCATCTCCAAACGGAGACCATCTGTGCAATGCTCATCGAGGAATGACTTCTCGGGCATTGTGTGACGGTACAAAGATGCCTCAGGGGTCGTGGCGTAGTTGAGGCAATTGAAACCAACGGCCTTCTGCATCAAGGAGAATTGCGTCGTCTCGATGCCTGTCCACAAAGATTGCGGGGGATCAGGGAAAGGCAAACTGAAATTGCGCTGGTGCTGATCGCCAGCTAGCATTCTGAAGCCCTTGGGGAAAGCCTTAATGTTTTCTCCATAAAGTAGATAGTATCTGTAGTGTGAATTGTCAGACCTAAAGGCTTTCGGTAAAAAGGAGGCATCATAACAACATACGCTAGCATGCCACCGACCTGGTTCACAATCTCAGTTGAACCATTGGAATGTTGGAAATACAAAGAAGGCGTCCAGTAGGCGGATTTGTCTTCCTTGACAGCGCAAGAGGTGCAATCAGCACTGCGGAGCTCATCGCGATCAGAATTGAAGCCCAGTGCTGCAGAAAGTGATATCAGCCATTTGTCGTTATCTCACCGTCGTCCATAATGACAATTGACATACCTCCAGATCCGTGTAGGGAGTGAACATGTGCTGCTGGCTTGCCGGGATCAACGATTGGGTCAATTCTAGCAACGCCAGTACGTCCACGACATGGTAGTCGCCAGAAAGCATCAGCTGGAGCAATTAATCCGGCGGCCAATGCCGTCATCAGAGTGGAATCGACACGCATCGTGCAAGATCAAATTGTACGATCCGACTTGAGAAACTGATTTCTGTCAGTCAAAGGACAATCGGTGAGCAGGAGTAGCAATGCTGCAAGTGCGTGCCAAAAGAAACAGATGGAGGGAGCAGATGAACAAAATGTATGGTTCTTGAAGGGAGTTCTAAAAAGGAGATGGCTTTTATATCAGACTAACCTTTGGATAGAAATATGCAGGTCCTGGTATAGACTGTGTTATTCTCTGCAAAAGCCACAACACAGGAGAATAAACGCTCAGAACTGTGACTGTGAAACCCCTAAAAGCTTCGAGAGCAAAGTCGGCGGGTAGATATCTATATTTCAAGAGTCAAGATGCAGCCGGTCAGTGACATGCACAGAAAAAAAAAAGCAAAAATGAGACTAGAAAAAAAAAAGCTCATTCCCTGTGAAAAAGGTCCGTGATGCTACCGAATAGAAAAAACATACAATTGGATGTAGTAAATGTGCCCGTTTGCCTAGACAGAGCTTCTGATGATGGACGAACGCGGTGCAAATGAACCGGCAGTGATGAACGTAGAAGGATTAAAAGCCAGCGAAATGGATGCCGGGCCTGTTAAAATGTAAATGGGAACTCCTTTTTTCACCCATGAAGGGAGCGATATTATTACCCGCTTGATCTGTACCCGCAGAGTTACCCCTTTAAGTTGCGTCGTCTTCGTGGAAAGTCGATTGGCCCTCCCGTCTCCACAACGTCAGTGCAGGCGAGGTTCGAGCTCCATTTCGATAAGATTGTCATGCCAAGTTGAAACACCTGCCCTGAAATGGTTTGATTACCCTGTCGCAAGTCTCCAGGGGGTCTGCCAGGGCGCGAAGGAACCTGTTCTTGCGCAAGACGTGTAGTACAGCATATACAGTACACACCGTAGATCTGGATTACCAGGTACATCAAGATGCCCGGTGTAGACATAATTGAAGGTCGCACGACTAGCAGAACGTTGGGAATCGAAGCCAGACGTATATGAAACGGTGGAGGGAACCCCCTTCATCAGTCCAATCCAGTCCAGTCCGTGAAACAGGACATGGTGTGAAGAGGATCATGATGGCTAGGTGCGCCCATCAACCGTGAGACCTCTGGGATCCGCCTGAGCTGCAAGGTACAGTACAGACAGCACGATGCCTTCGATCACACTTCTTAATCTCACCGTCCCGACCCTTCTTGCATTGCAGAAGACGACAAGGAGACCCGCGAATCCCACATGCGAAGGATCACAGAAGGAAACACGCTGCCATGGGTTGCATCCCTCGCGTTTCCGTTTCGATGGTGCAGTATTCGTGGAGAGACTGGATATTTTGAAATCAGCCGGTATGGCACTCACTCGCTAGGCTTGCGAACTATTCGAGATGTATAGACCGAGTAGTTCGTTGAACTATCCAAATGGGTTCCCGTCTTTCTCATCACACACGCCTCCACTCCTCCATTGGTTGCCTCTGTCAAGTTGCAGAGGTCCCAACGGGGGAAATATACTGGAGTGACGTGCATCCCTTTGGATCTTTCGGCTGCTAAGCTTCTTCTGAAACCGCCTGCAATGTTCCTGAGTAATTCAACGCCACAGAAACCAGTCGGCAGATCTTACAGCGGGCTGGCTGGCGGGCGCGCTGACTGGCTCTGTCTGCCGTATGTTGAGTATGCTGACCACCCTGTCTGATTTCGTGAGTCGGGACTTATACCTAGTTTATCGAGTTCAAACGATGCATCTGCCTGCGGCTGAGAGCAGACGTCATAGATCATGGCTAAATGTCCGTATGTTCATATCAAAACACCATCTAGGACTTGCAGACTTGTTGCAATATAGAAATGATACATGTACGCACCACAAAAATGCTCAATATCCTCTAGGTACTCCGTACAAAGTACAGTATATTCGAGTTCACTTTTGACTACTCCGTATGCGAAGACCATATTCAGCTTTTGGCCTATACAAAGTCAATTCGCGCCTCTTTTTTCATTTGGACTCTAAATCCACTGGGTCGTGTTGCGCGGAACTTTGGATCTTCAGGGCCTTTCGCAGCTATAATTGAGTGATAGCAGCACGGTGATCGTGCAACTAGCTAATACTTCTTCTCTTCGCTGACGATGGTGTTATTGGCTGTTCACTATGCGACCAACTAGTCAAGATCATTCTAGAGCCGTACAATGGCTGATAACTCCAATGTCTAATGTTTCAAATAGGTTACGCTGAGTGAGGATCAGCTCGCTTTTACTTCTTTACTGACAGCAGCGTGATACAAGGATGAAGAGCGCTTCACTCTTCAATATTTTGTCTCTGTTTTGATGGCATCAACTATGTATAACCAGATGCTGAAGCTATGCTTAGGCAATTTGAAAAGCCCCTGATCATCTGGCTGCGGGGACAGGCCACGCACTCGTTTGGGGCTCCATCCGCTGTTGTGGAGTATGTGCGGGTAATGTATCACACCTCTGGATCGAAAGGAGAAAAGCTTGGTGGTGGTAAAAGGGGCCTCGAAGCGAGAATTGAATGAACCTCAAGTTTAGGTATACACCAATACAATTGTCAGTCTTCTTTTGGTTGAGTTGTCCTACGGATCTCGTCATCAGCGTTGCCAAACCGAATAGCCTGCAAGAATTTGAAGATGAAGGTCATTGTGCAACATCAATTGAGAACAAAGATGCATGACGCCTTGCGTTCTTCTCAGCTTTAACATAAATTCTGGCACTCTAGGCAATGGACATCTTCATGCCACCGTTGGCGCAGACGACGCTACCTGTTGTCCATCCAGCTTCCGGAGAACAGAGCATATCAATTGTCCCTGCAATTTCCATCGTGAAGCCAGGCCGTCTTGAGCCCATGCCTTCCCTCACGATTTTATCAAACCTCTCGGCGTCGTCCCCAGCCATCTTAAGAACTTCCTTCTCTCCATGATATTCTGCTAATGGTGCAGCATCAACATAGGGCTGGTTGATTTTCCAAAACTCTTCCCCTGCCTCGGCGTACATGTCACCCCATGCCGGCCCTGGGTTCACGGCATTGACGGTCGCACGAGTAGCAAGCTCACGAGACCATGTGCGTGTCATTGCCTCAAGTGCAGCCTTTGTGCCAGCGTATATTGATTGACTGGGGTAGCCAATTGATGAAGACACGCTCGAAGTATTGACAATGCGACCTGAACGGTCGTGTGGTAGATATGGCTCGACAGCTTGTGTCAAAAGCAACGGTGCAAGAACGTTCACGGCATATATGCGGTCGAAGTCTTCGGTTTTGATAGGACCCAACCTGGGGTCGTTCAGTCGCTGGTTACTCGCGACTCCGGCATTGTTTATGAGTATGTCTATTTGGAAATTCTCGGATCCTTTGGGTGCATGGGCCGTGTAATGAGCTTTTGCCGCCTGGACGATTAATGGCACGTTCTTCTCTGGGGTTGAAAGGTCGGCTTGTACGCAAGTACAAGGCGTGCCGTAGGATGAGGACAGCTCTGCACAAAGGTCTTCGGTAGGTTTTTTCGAACCGAGTGAGGAATACACTAGGACCAATTGGCATCCCTTTGCAGCAAGCCGTCTAGCCACAGCGGCTCCAATGCCTGGCGTTCATCAGTTTGTTAGCACCCATTTTATTCGATTGCAAAGGATCATTGTTCATACCCCTTGAACCACCAGTGACTATGCCGAGCTTTCCTTTGTACGGCTGAGCCATTGCAATAGACGTCATGATGGAATGGTCTTGTTCAGTAGATGTGATTGATGAGATTGAATAGTAGTAAGGTGTATGACCCTGCAATGATGCCTTTTATTTCAAGCCTCCATCTGGGGTAGTGCAAAGCTCGCGGGGTAGTCCTTCTTGATGCCCACTTTTCTACTCCGTAGGTGCCGTACATCGATGCTACCAAACCATGGCTTGCGTGTGTTTTTAAAAGCTATCATATAGCCGGCTATATCCACTACCTGGACACAAACAAGCTGGGCATACTCTTCTCTGTGCAACGAGGAAAATGCTGCATCTTTACTGTCGTCTCCTGAGTGTCTGCTCGCTCACGGGATAGCACAAGGAAACCATGGAGAGATTGTTGTGTAACGATTCGATTGCTTTTGAGTGACGACAATTCTCGCCAGGAACATGCCATGTTAAGGCATGCGAACATTAGGTATAATTATACGGTTGTGTTTGTACATGTAGGGGCCATTGAAGCCCTTTTTGCTAGCTCGGGGGCGATTTGAAATCCAGTGTTCAAACTCTCTCCCTGCTCCTAAAAAATTGAACGGATCTTGAACGCATCAAAATATCTGCCAGATTTTGGGATCGGTGACGATCCTCCTGCACCGAGGCTCCGATGGCATTGGAACATGATGATGAGGTGTGTTTTGTGGTATCATGGGAGGGCAGATCTGTGCTTGATACTTGTGAGAACAGAGTGACAGATGTTGGAGTTTCCACGAAAGTTTCAAAGCTGTCGGTTCGTGTCAAGATGGTGGAGAAGGTGATATCGCCTGAAGCTGTATGCTGCTGCGGATCAGTCCAACCAGGTCGGATACCTGGAGTATTCGGAACAGGAACGTGTTCATTCTCGTCTTGGTTGGTGTCGGTTCTATTAGACGAAAATTTACGGCTCAGTGATTTTGAATGGAAAGAGAACATGCTCGCACTGCCATCGAATCTATGTCGCGGCTGCTCGCTGTCCTTTGTTGATTTCCTCGTGAAGAACGAACGAAGGCCAGAACTTCGTCTTTCTAGTTTGAGATACTTTGCGGACGAGGATTGTTCTGCTAAGCTTCTCTCTGCGCGATCAATAGTCGGAGAAGATGCTGCCGGACTTAGCGGCGACGCGTCTGCCCTTTCGTCCGTATAGTTCCAAAGGCTGGTAGTTGAGAGGTGATGTCTTTGTTTGAGATCTTCTCCCATATTGTCTGTGGGTGTGACTGGAGGTGTCAATACTGAGCGGGCTGGCGATAACGGAAGTGGCCGGTTCTGTTTTGATGTACGACCGCATTCATAGGAACGCAACGATCTTGAAAATCGTGGTGTAAGCGGACTTGTAGAGAAACGCGACGATGCCCTTGGGCTTCTTGTTGCGTCTGAGATTGGAGCATCGTATATGCTAACGTGCCGCCGATGTTTCAAGGACTGTCTCTTCAAGGTACAGCGTTGTTCTCCGGGAGACACGGACACCAATTTTGCTCGTCGACATCGGCCTACGATCTGAGAGACCGCGGTGGAGCATTCAAACCCATAATCAAAATCACTTTCATCTAGAGAGGACGCTATTGATTTCGTTTCAGCATCTGCATCCTGTTGGACATCTTCTTGTTGACTAATTTCTGGGCCGGGTGACGAGGGAGGTAATTCAGAGATTGAAGGTGTTGTTTCCACAGAGGCAAGCGAGGACTGCATTGATAGGCAATCAACGGACTTGTTGTCTAGGAATGGCAGTGGCATCAACTCGGGCTCTGTAGAACCACTTTCAATTAGGGAGTTGTAACAGTCGTCCCCTTGTCTTATATGAATCGAGGATGGATGTAGATTGCCGCGGTTGGTCATTGGGAGACCAAAACCAAAAAATACCTCCCTCCTTCTCATGGCCTTCGACTTCTGGGAAGGTTCAGGTAACCATGGAGGATCACTATATCGGCTAGCGAACCTCTTATGCCGTGGAACTTGAGTGTCAGCATCGGCATCATTGAGCACTGGTTGCCGCAGCAAGCTCTCGCATTGGCTTGAACGGTGTTGGCGTGTACAAAGATCGCCCATCTTTTGAATTTCCTTTCAAGTAGAATAAACCCCTGATCCTGTATGACAGGTGACTCTCCACACAGATGAAAAGTTAAGTTGCTATGCGTCCGTTCCTGAAAAGAAATCGCGTCGTGCTTATATCCAGAATGGCTGTCTTCGAATTCCAAAGAAGGAATTTGTTGTTTCCTGTCAACCTCCTACCAACGCTCGCAACAGGTCTAAGTGGAAATCCAATTCTGCTGACCCTATGCTCCAATGTTGTAGACTGAAATTAGTTGATCAACAGCATATCTCCCCTTGCAGCATGTATCATGGAACTCAGGAGATTTAAAAGCGATTAGAGGTGAGGCACTATACACGCAGGGACGCGGATTGTTGCACGGTGGTAAACTGGGCAGTTCACTCTCTTCCTCGGCGTGTGCGTGTGATTCTTCCGCATAGCAAGAGGGGTATGCGAAGGTCGAGGGTGCAAATTAATTCGCCGAGTCCAAATTGTCAAGGTAATTCCTTGCAGAATATATGCGAGAGAAGCGTATGCATGCAATTCAATGCACTGCTGTGCGAAGGATCCGGACACAGGGGCCTGTTGATATTTGGCCAACTGCTTGCACCCTTCCCGCAATGTTTCATTTGGTGTGCTCAGAACCACATCCATCTGCTTTAAGTATGAACGTGCCACACAGATCTGCATGACAACGAGCTGTTCTCAATCCTGTAATATGAGGGTCGTTTGCCCAGAGACTTTTGTATTCAAGTATGCGCCCCAAACAGGCTGCCAAAACAGCAATAGTAACAGGACCCCTTGGCTCTGGCAAGAATTGGCTCTCAAACCGTACCTAAACCGACCCAACTGTCATCGTCTTAGTATTGTGACGACAAACAGTGGTCGACCACAGGCGGTCGAGACCATCTCATTTTGACTGTTGAGTTGATATGCGTCGTTTGCGCAAATCAATCAAATAATGTATTCTCCAGCTCGGAAAGCACCACATGTCATATCGCATATATGTATGTATGGGAGATAGCAATGGCGACAACAGTGGTTCCGTACGCCAAAAAAGAGCATATGACAAGTTTTTATGATGGCAGCTGGATTTGAAGCACTGAAAAGTTGGAAGAGAACGTTTTGCTTGGACCAAAATGATCCACAGGTGCGGCTCATCCCCACAGTCTCGGTTCAGCGAGTCCGATGCCATCTGAATGTCAGGCACTGAAATCGTAGCACTGATCCCCATCATTAAGGGAGCTTCGACTTTTTGCTGCCTCTAATCCTGATCTCATCGCTTCATTTGATGCGCATTGAAAGAAGTGCCGTACAAATTGAAGCCTGGGCGTCCATTCACGTTTGATAAAATGGACTGTTCTGTGCTGCTTCCTGCACGCCCCAGCTTTGACAAGGTTGCGATCCGGAACACCACATAGTACGGCAGAGACTCACGATAGAGACTGGCATTTTTGATCAATGTCCAAGCAAAGGCTCACGTCTGTTTCGATATACGAGAAATCGTTACAGTTGCCACATCTATCCAACGCAAAGGATACTTGCAATGTTCCCACTCCCATCATCGTGGCTCCTGGATATGATAATGGCAATGCCGTGATGTTTACACGGCTGGAACAGGGGTCACATTTAAGTTCGAGGGGTCTGAAATCCCCAATTGTGCACTTGGAAGCAGATTCGCGACGAAATCCCAAGCGAATGAGTCACTGCAGCATGAAGGATTCGAATAGCACAATTGCCATCTGCTGTGATTCCATGGCTAAATTCAGCGCGAAGAATGAGTATTCCTCTGGTCCTGCGTCAAGTGCGACCTCGCAATTGACTTTGAGATGATGGCTATTAGGTTTACACCGCATGTGTAAACTAACTCTGGCCCGAGGAACCCTGTCGCACCTGCATATAGTATCTGCTCATGGAGGCGTTCCTCAGCAACATACCGACTACAGTATATATTTCAATCTGAGGTGTTGACGCCATGTATTTGAAGGCTTTTGTTATCTTGATATGGCTCTCCCAGGTCTGCGTGCTACTGACAAGTGCGCGCTCATTGTGGGAACCTGATGTGAGCAGCGAGGACCTCACTGTTGCCCCTGCCAAACGCACGGGGGACGGAAGTGAGCAGCCGACAAAAGAGCAACAAGAATTTGCTGATGCTCAAATCAAACATGCCTTTTGGTCGGATCGAAGGCGTGACACTCCACAAGATCGAGAAATCCCTCCGAGTGAGGATACTTCCCAGCGCACAGCCAAGGAGCGAGAAGAATTTGCCGCGGAGCAGATTAGATACGCCGTCTATTCCAATCGAAAGCGAGATCCGTTGGAAGAGCAGGAAAAAGCGATAGGAAGAGGGGGCTTTGGAGGTCTGTTTGGAGGACGGGGACCTGGTGGGTCCGGCGGCTTAGGTGGTAAAGGCGGCAAAGGGGGCAGAGGTGGAAAAGGGGGAAAAGGAGACCATCACCAGTAAGTCCAAAGAGTCTGGTAGGTATGCAAACAAACATAACAAATCCATTCTAACAGTCAGTAGGCCTCACCACTCTGATAGACCACCTCCATACTCTGCGGTTCCCCGAACTTATGGGGGTGGGAGATACTATGGCGGCGGTGCTATCAGACCTTACGCCGCTGGTGCACCATCTCCATTTGGTCTCTTGCCGTTCATCTTCTTACCCCTTGCTGCATTGTCTTTCTTCCCCGGTCCTTGGATGCATGGTGGATTCCTTTACCACGGGGCTCCTTATCACGTCCACAATGACACTGACGACAAAGACGTTCCCGTCACCTGCATCTGTCAGAAGGACTCACAATGTGGCTGCGAAGACAACAACAACAAAACATATATTGACTCTGTTCTGAAGGAGAAACGGCCGGATGGTCTACCACAAAATTCGTCTATTGTCAAGGTCGCTACTGTCAACGGAACGGAGGGTATATATATTAATGGTACTATTGCCGCAGATGATAAACACAAAAAATCAGCGGCTTCGAGGGAGTATCAGGTTTATTACCTCCAGGGTGGTGGCTACCTCCTTCTGACAATGATGGTATGCGCCTTTGTCTTAAGTGTCTAGCGCTCAATAGTATAACGGACTATGTCAATCTAGAAGGCTCGTTCTAAAATGAGGTTACTCCTTCTTTGCCCGTTGTTGTTACATCACATTCCCGCCCTCGATACACAGTGTTTGAGCTGCACCAGCGCACCAAATTTCCTAGCAATTTGCGAGCATTCAATGTGCAGTACTCACACCACTCCCTTTCATTCTCCCACGTAGCATATCCTCTTCTCACAAGAGTTGGAAGCGTCATATAATGTTGGCGTATAACGCTGGCATATATGACATTCTCTCCATATTGGTTTAAATCCAGCCAATCATATACCCTGTTCATAGCTATTTTTATGCTCACTCCTGATGGTGTAGTTGGTTCATCACGTTCGGCTGTAATGGTTTCAATGCTACCGAAAGGTCCCTAGTTCGATTCTGGGTCAGGAGATGTTCT
>AZGZ01000019.1:132717-145819 GCA_001636715.1 Ascosphaera apis ARSEF 7405 | reverse complement strand
TTTGTCACGACCCTTCTCTTACGATCTACAAAATCAAACCTTAAGCAACATCTATCAAAATGCGTTTCTTCAGCATCCTTTCTGCTTTCATGATCACGGCCGCTGTTGCCGCTCCTGCTCCTGGCCCAGTCGCTGCTCCCGCTCCTGTGGCTGCCCCTGCAAACGCAGTCCGCGACGTTGACTCCCTAAGCTCCATCGTTGAGTCGATCAAGTCTATCGATTACGAGAAGCTCTTCAAAGAACTTGAGAACCGCGACCTCTCCAAGCGTGATGGTGCCAGCGATGTCGTCCAGAAGGTCGAGACCCTCGTGAAGAACGTTGTCTCCAAGTTCCAGGGAGATGTTGGCAACATCAAGGGTGTCATTGCTGACGTCAAGAACGCAACCGGTGGCGGTGGTCTTTTGGGCAATGGTATCTCTGTCATCAACAACGCAGCTGTTCTTCTTGGTGGTGACTCTGCCAAGATTGGCAACCAGCTCCTCACTAGCAAGCTTGTCGATGACCTTGGCAAGCAGTCCACTTATGATACTCTTATGCCCCTTTTGAAGAACGCCAAGCCCCTTTTGGATGCTAAGTTCATCAACAACGTTGTCGGTCTTATCAACGGCGTTGCTCCTGTAAGTTCTGAAATGATATCAAGTTATGGCAAGAGTCTTGACTAACACACTTTACTAGATCATGTCCGCTGTTGGTGAGCTCATTGACTTCTTCGAGAAGATCCTCTAAAAAGTTCTCCCTGATTTCAGCCAGAGAAAGCTTATTTGAAGCAAATCCGCTCTTTGCGGCTTAATTCACATCAATTTGCGCTGGTCTTCTACTTCTTCACCTCAAACAAAAATATTTACTGGGTTTATGGGCGTGTACATAATAATAGCTTGGGAAAGGCACGTGGAGAGTACCCAATAGTTACATCTTAGTTAATGAAACTCTTAAGGGCTCGTGAAATATCTATTCCTCCTTTTTACTTCGTGCCCGGATATACATACACCGTGATACTTCAAACATTGGATGTTCCAGAACTATTCAGGCAACGGTGCATGTCATCAGCAGCTTGTATACAAACAGATCTTGCAGATACTTCTCCAATTGATTCAAATATCATTGTTTTGGTGATCCACGCCAATACCTAGGGAAGGCTTCTTAATACAACATATCTCGGTGACCTGTGGCATGCAGTCAGAATCCAATTGAGTGGGTAGCAAACCATGATTTGAAAGAAGGCCAGTTTGAATACTTTGACAAGAGCGTTCCATCCGGAAATAAACTGGCTTGGTTATTGTTACCGAGTCCCGCCGAGTAGCCCTCCCTGATGATCTTGAGCTGTAGCAGTGTACCGAGATATATGCCGTTTGGACTTCGCTCTTCATATCCACTCAACGCAGTGAAAGCCATCATCTTGACAAAGTCGTGAGATTTGCCGGGCATGACAACTAATCAATAGCCTTGCCGCTGAAAGAGTTAAGTCGTGGCTGACTGTATGCCTCAATGGAAGATGATTGTCGGCAAATAAACATGTCCATGTCCCTCCTTTTTCAATTTGCCCTCAACCCAGACATTTCAAACAGCCCTACTTAATCATGAGAAATAACATTGGAGGCCTCGAAGTGGCCGGCCATAAGCTTTGGGCAGAAATCTCAATTCTTTATGTACACGAATGTTGCATGGATTTCTTGCTGATTCATTAATATTGAGGGCCAGAGTAGTGCGCGAAGATTTGGCTCGGTCTCTCGTGGACAGGAGGAAGATTGCTTGGGGAGTCCGGGATGGTCTTCTTAAGACCCTATTTGTAGCATTGTAAGTAAGTATGTGCAAGGGGATGTGTATATGCAGGCGTGCATGGCTGAGAGGACCAAAACGTACAATCTTTTCAAAAACACATTCATTCAATGCCTTCTCAGGCCTTCGGCATTCCCATAGGTTATGATTGTTCTGTTCCAGACACTCCCAATGCGTCTTGAATTGGGATAAGCAATGCGTGTTGATATCCTTGATGCTAAATAGTAGAGATGCATAGCGCAAGTTATCAGCCAGCTGCAATTGCGCCTTCAGCAGTCGACAAGTGGTGAACATACACACTAGCGGCACAGCGGGTGACCTTGCGTCCTTCTTTCAAGCAATCGATCTCTCCTGTACCGTGCGCCTCGGTCTTGCATTTCATGAAATCATCGTTGTATGGCCGGCAACGGTCACCGATAAAGTATGAGGCACTCAAGAGGGGTGCAGAGCTGGTTCCAATCTCCTTGACCTTTGGGATATCATCGGGCATAGGAGTCTCATCGATGAGAATCTGTTTATTGAATCTGCCGGCAACATTGTGAGCTAACTAGCTGGATCATGGGCTGCGGATGAGCCGACGCACCTGGGTTCGCGCGCAGCCATTGCGAAAGAGTGTGTATATGTGTCCGGCCTGTAAATCTGCGCTGCTTCTGAAGCTCAATTGGTATGCTTATGTTTATTCACGGGATTGGCGTCTCAATTGCAATTGCCAGACGTCGTGGTGTATGGAGCCTCTACGGCTTGCTATGATATTTCGCACAGATGGTGATTGGCCCAGAGGAAGCCCGGTTACTGAAGGCACCAGAATGACGGAGGAACATTTTACCCTCCGCTGAGACTCGGCTTCGACTACAGCGACAGCGACAACTAAGGCACAACTACGACTTGATGAGTCAATGGGGGGATATAATTCAATGCTCAATTGGAGTTGATTCGTCTGATATCATGCTGCTGAAGTACTATACAATAGGGAAACAAAGACAACAAGAAAACAAGAATCAAAAAACCCGAAAATGCTAATGCCAGAGTCGAAACCTCGTATCCATTGACACAAGAAAGAGTGTGAGGAGTATGGATATCATACGTAGAAAGGATATCGTAGATGACGTTCATCGAGCCAGGGGACTCCCAACCTTAGGTTTCCAGACCAAACTCTTGCGCCTGGCGGCCTCCAACCTCAGCTTAAACGGGTTTGCCTCGGATTCAGGAGAATCCTCAAATAATCTCGCGTGCATCTGTTTTGGAGGGCAGGTCTGTTGCGTCACTTTTGAGGCGAAGGACGACGGATTATACGGCGTGAATGGAGATGGTGCGGCGTTGATGTTGAATGCTTGAGTCGGTGTGTCCCAATTCTCTTCTTTAGATTCAGAGTCATATGGTTCCGTTGACTGATGGGCATCGGGCGTACGGACAGTCTCTGACTCTTCCTCTGTCGTTGCATTCCTCATGCGCACCCATTCCATAGAGTCTCGTCTTGAGGACTTCCGTCGTCGGAAGTTTGCTGGGCTAGGGGAAAGAGTCGGCAGCTCATCGCCGCCATCCCCTAAAAATGCTGTGCTATCCCAACGCTTGCCGGGTGTAGAACTCTCGTCAAAATTCACAAGCTTTCCCTTCACATTGCTCAGGCGACGTGGCTCCATGCTCTTCCGTCTTTTATTACCGCCGCGAGGTACGTTTGTGACATCCACCGCATAATCATCTTCGTTCAATTGTCGACCTTCCCGCTCACAGTCAAGAACCCAAGCAACACCGACGCACTTCACGAGACCATTAGCCTGCCTCACTTTTTCCAGTGTCTTCACACCACCGTCCTTGTAGACAACATGTGTGATACCAATCTTGCTGTTGCGGGACTCAATCTCCACGTCATCGACAACAGTTCCAGACATGCTTGCCCGTGGATTCCAGTTCCATGACTTCACACACCTAGCCCCCATTTTCTCAAGGAGTTCGACAAAGATTCCACTAGCATCTGCACCTTCAGCGGTATGCACATCGGTATATACAACGACTCCTTGAAGAATAGGAGGTGCAGCTGCTGCGACGGACTGCCTTCGGGGCGATTTGGACCGGAGTCTTTTAGGCGTCGACTGCTCCTTCACCGGAGATCCAGGAGTATTACTCAAGCTTTGATTGTCATCACATGGCTTGAGTGGGATCCTCATACAACTAGGGGCAGATAGCCGAGAATCAGGGCTCCTAGGCTTAGCGGGCGTTAAAGATAGGTGGCGGCTTCGCTTTCGCGGCATGCTCAAGGGGACATGATCATCTTCTGCTCTCAGTGGAACTTTGCAAACGGTGTGGACCACTCGTGGGCTTCCTTCACCTGACCGGCGGACAGGTGTGAGAGACATGCGTAACTGGCGGGAAGTGAACTGATATGGCTGCATATTCTCCTTGTCCTCGTTCTGTACAGGAGTCAGACTTCTTGGTTTTGGTGAAAAGGGGCCCCGCACAGGCGTGACTTGATAGCGCTTCTTCTCAACACTGCCGCTTAGTGTTGGCAGCCTGCTCGGTTTGTTCGATGGCGAGCTAGTCCTGGAGGAAGCGCTTGACCTCGGGGTAGAAGTACGATTCAGAGTAAACTCCTTCATGACGGGAAGTGATAGTCTCGACACCTTCGTCCGATGCTTTTCGTCGTCGGTTAGGGTTTCATCCCTGGCCATTCGAATGTCGCTTATCATACGAGGATCTGCGGATCTCCTTGAATGTAATTTCCTTTTCACGGGAGCAGACATTGTGTCCTGTGATAACACCTTTTCAGTAGGCTGAGTCTTTTGCACCTCATCTTTGTGCCAGTCTGATAGCTGATGTGCCAAGCCGGTCATATCTAGTTCCTTGTTGCTCTGTAGATCCAAATGCACAACTGTTTCGTTGTCTGCTTCAGACGAATCAAGCTCATCCTCAGTGGCATCTGTGTCTTCGTCACTTATGGGCTCTCTGGCGTGAATAGAACGGAACGTGTCGGGCACAGGAGACGGGCCAAATCTAGACTGCTGTATCTGGTTGTCTTGTTGGTCCCCGAGTTCTTCGGAGGCTCCTGCTTCAGCTTTCGGGGAAGAGATCAGTTCTGTCGTATTGCCTGGTGATTGAGCAACTGACGAGGCAGGAGGTGGTGTCCCTTGTTTATTGAGATCCCCTTACCATCGTTGTTGTCCTCATGTGTGGACACATCTGACTCTTCCTCCAGAGCCACTTGGGCTGTTGACTGGTTATACACCGGCGAATCATGCATGTTTTCCGAATAAGATGCTTTGGGAGATTGAGTATCTGATTGTTCCTCAACTTCGTGATCAGGACCCGTTGTTGTTATATTGGACGGGACTGTATCAGATGCCTTGAGATCGGTTTTCGTGTGTGTAGAGTCATGAAGGTTAAGACCATCGACTATATTTCCTTGATCCTCCTCATTCAATGTTTCTGCTGCAGGATTTTGTTCATCATCATTGTCCGACACATGATCCTGGCTAATATCCTCCTTGACCACATTTGGTTGAACAGGCTCCTCAGTTTCGAGTTTCGTGACTAAATCACGAATTTGAGCTTCTACCAATTCATGATCAGCCTCACGGCCCTCACTCATAAGTTCTTCATCGGGTATATTGTGCACTGGCTCAGACGCAATGTCCGTAGGTTCTTTGGCGTCGTCATTCTGCCCGTCGGAAAAGATATCGAAAAGCTGATTATCCTCATTGTTGATTTCGTTCGATTCTTCAGTGTCTACAGCACCGTGTTGTACATCATACTGTCCCGATGGCGCAGAGTATGACCCAGGGTATGCAACTTCGGGCTCATTCAAGTCGATGGTAGACGCGCCATCAGAACTAGGCAGAATGTCTTTTGAAAAGAGGTTGACAGAGAACTTCTTTGCGGGCGATTGGAAGAGTTTGGATTTAGCCAAAGATGAAGTGAAGGGAGTGGCGCCTGTCCTATCCTCCGGTGGCTTTTGGATGTGGACCTTTTTGGGTGATCTCTTCAGGGGTGAATTAGGTTTGAGCACCAAAGGCTCATCATCATGATGATCAACTGGCCCAAATAATGATCGCGCCACGGATTTCTTAGCAGGACTGCGCAGGAAATTCATGCTGTCATGCAAAGACGGCTCGGGCAAGTCAATGTTCAGGGACCCAAAGTGGTGCTTCAGGGGTGCCTTTTTCAGGGGTGAGATATGTGAAGTGTCGTCATCTTCCGAGGCGAAATCTCGCAACGTCAACAAAGGAGAAAGCTTTGGACGGTTGTTGGATGATGCAGCAACTCGGCGTGCGGGTGAGAGAAGTCCTGATTTAGCTTTGCTCGAAACAAGGCTGTTGCTGCCAGCTTCCTTTGTTTCATCTGAAGCTGTGTGGGCCTCGGACTTGGCCAGTGTTTCTAATGCTATCCTTTTCGCCGGTGATCGAGTCATTTCCTGCAGAGGCGGTCTTTCGCCTGCATCTTCGGGTTCATTATCAGATCCATCACTGTCTATATCCTTCGTCGAATAGATCGAGTCATCCAAATCATCCTTGACCAATTGTTGAGTATCGGTCGGCTTTGAATTGGTGCGTGCTTCTTTGATGTCGGACTGGCTTGATGTCCGCTTTTCATCTCGTGTTACTTTCGTATCGTTTGAAGCTGTAGCTGAGCGCACCACCGCAATATTTGACAGCTTGCTAGTTTCATTTCCGGCCTTTTTACCTGCAGGACCCTTACTTGATGGGCCGGCGGAACCTGAATTCTTTTGTATCGTCTTTTGTTTGGTTGTCGTGGATGATGGAGCATTGCGTCTAGCAGCAATTGAAGATGATGCCAATCTTTCCTTCCTTTTCGGGGCTTCAGTAGTAGGGGCTGTGGCTTTCCTTGCCTGGGTGGCAGGCTTTGTGCTAACAGTCCTCTTTGGCTGAGTGTTTGAGGTAGATAGCGGCTTAGCTTTCGGGGCAACCGCCTTTGCCCTTTGCTGCGAGGCAGCCGTGGGCCTTGCAGCGGACGGCACCCTAGATGAAACAATAGGCCTTCGAATTGTCGTCACTGCTGGCTGGGCGAGCTCATCCTCATCGTCATCACTAGCGATATTGCTATTATCGGCTGTTTCCAACCCTGACTTAGCCAGGGTCTTTGCATTGACTGCCCTCGCTCGACTTGCTGCTGTAGGCTGGTCCAAGCGTGAGGGGGCTCTTGGCTTTGTGACAGCAGGGCCAGTGGCTCTCTTGGCTGCAACACCTGCTCCATTGCTCCCCGATTGACCTTGTCGTGTGGTTGCAGAGGCGGCAGTCTGGGGCCTGCGAATGTGTGATTGCGATTGTGCCTCAGGTCCTGCGCGATCTTTCGACACAGGATCTGTTTTCTTGATAACTTTTGAAGCCTTCTTCGGTGCCAATGAATCCTTTGTCGAGTCGGCTGTCGATAGCTCCCTGCTAGCAGTTCGCGGCCTGGTGCCGTTTGTTCGGCGGGGAGGAGAGGCGCGCCTTTTGACGGGCTGGACTGTCGCTACCCGCGCCATGACTGGCTCTCTGGCGAGTGGTGCGGTGTCAAAATTGAGCCAGCAAGACTCAAAAGCGTAGCAGAAGCTGACTGCAGCAACACGTAGATATGGGCGGGGGTTTGCGCGCAATGCGACGTTGATGTGATGCGTGTATGAAAAGAGTGAAGATGCGCGGGTGGAGAAATGAGAGGGACGAGTGGACGTGGGTTGTGTGTTTGTTTACACCTCGGAATCCGTGTCAAGCGGGCGCGAATGAGAATGTAGCGGGAGTGCAATCAGGAGTGAGATCGCCCAACAGCCACTTCTTGAGTCGCTGTCTCTCTAGTCCTAGTTCGTTGCTTGCATTGCAGGCAGTGCCAACCAAGTGCCAATCGAATGCCTATCCTGCTTTCGTCGAGTTGTGCTTGTGTCTGTTGTCTGTTGTCTGTTGTCTTCTGTTTGGATGAATATAGGCTGATACATCGCTACAGATACATATACATACGGCGCATACAACATCCACATTTCTTCAATCATCGCCAAGGACGTTCGTTGTCGTCACCGTGATATTATCCATGGTATTACTTGACGTCGATGTACGGATAGAGGCACTGTATACTGTATATTGTGCTGTTGTTATGTCGCATGCCGAAACTGAATTGGATGGGCCGCCTGTCTTGCCCCAGAAACCAATTGATCAGCGAGCCTCTTGTCTGCTGTCTTGAGGATAGACAAGAATATGGACCTGCAACAGATGGAGGAGAGTGCTTCTGGTGATGGCCATTGATGCTGCTTGCTGGTGTTATTGCCGGCTGCTACTGCTACTGCTGCTACATACGTACATGTAGCCAGCGTCTCATCTCATCTCATCTCATCGCCCTTCATTGATAGGAAGGCCTTTTATGGTTTGGCATGCTGCAAATTGCAGCAGTTTTGAGCAGCGCCTTGTGATACGCCTGCTGGCTTGCGCCACGAGTATCTGTTCAATTCTGCGGCTTGTATCCTCTGGCCATCCAGCCATCCACGAAGGCTGACGGCAGATGAAGCTTCTACTACTCAGCCAACAAACAAAGGACGAGGCTAGATCGACTTTGAATTGCCGGCGCGTGCATATACACATACACACTTACATACAGTACAGTGAGTACAACGATGAGGCGAACAAGCAAGGCAATCACCTGTGATAACCGAAGGAGAGGATATGTGCCCATCGGCAGCGTGGAGACTTGGCTTGACAACAGCGAGGCTGGCTTGTTTCGGTCTCAATTGATACTTTTCATGTCATTGCCTCGACCGCTAAAGCCGAACCACAGTCTTTTCTGGCCATCCGGATGAAGGTGTCCGAGGAAAGGGTTGTGCTTGCTCCGGACTCCGTTCTCTTGTCTGTTCTACAGAGTTCGTTACGAGCTCATCATCAGGATGTGCCGAACGCTGTCAAAATGATTGATCTGTGTTTGAAATAATTGGTTACAGTAGGGAGAGAGAGTCTGGTTGGTGTCAAGAACAGCCACACTTCTCTCAGTTGAATATCCGGAAGCGGATACAGAGCTCAATCTTACACCAAACTCTGAAAACAGACCATCAACGGGTAGCAAACGGGATCCCTGAGCTTCAATCCCTGTATTCCTTGCTGCGCTGGAAAAATGTCATACATCATCCTCAGTTGTCACGATCGAAACTGGGGTTTGTGCAATAACAGCGCAGTAAAGAGCAGAGCATGCATTACGGATCTGCTGTACCATATATGCAGCGTCATTAAAAGTGTTCACGATCTTACAAATTCTCCTCTCAATCTCACCACTTGTCAGCCTCCCTACTCCCGGACCCTCCACTATTATGGCTGCGCATTGACGTTTGCAAGGCCGTTCGTCGTTCTCCGTTTCTCCTCGCTCTACGGAGAACGATGATATGAGTTGCTTTTCTTTTTCTGTTTCCTTTCGTATAGGATTCACTATGAGCGACTAAGTATTGCATGTTACGGTTGCTAAGTACAAAAGTACCTTAATTACCCTGTTCATGGATTGCATAGGAGGGTCAGCACGGATATTACGGGCCAGGGAGTCGCGGAGACCGTCAAATTTTAGGGACGCCACCTTCTTGGGACCATCTCACAGCGCCTCGGTTTCGTGATTACTATCGAATTAGGTGGGCTATGCTATATCATAAGAAAAATAAGTGTCTTTGCGGGATTCAAGGGAGCAATTATATAAGTACGCCTTGAGCCACCAAGGCTGAGTCTGAAATGTGAGTGTTTCAATTTCCTCTCCTTTCATCCTTGCGCTGGCAGCTTAAAAGGCCTTGGTGTAAGACGTGCCTGCTTTTGACAAGGAACCGCTCGTTCCCCTGACATATTCACAGGACGAGGGTAACTCTCGTACATTACTATCCGCACAGATTGGGCCCTGTGATTATACTACCGAATTGCCACCGCTCTATATCTTTTATCAACCATCCAATTTCTGAGCGACACAGTTTTATTTGAAAACTTGATCGCCTCGTCAAATATCTCTTTTGATTTATTTGATTTTTGACTAAATAATCCTATTCACTTTTGACATAATGAGAGTTGATTTGGGGACGCTGCTTCTGACAGCTGCAGCGGGCGTGGTCTCTGGTGAGTTTTAAACGGGCTGTTCTGGATTTCGGGATCTCCCACCCGCATGAGCCCAGAGCTCTTATCGCCGACCACCCTGTTTAGACCACTAGCAACTAATTCCAATCATAACAGCGCCCACTTCGGACTCTACAGATCTTGTTGCGTTCGATGCTAGAGCTTTACCAAATGCCCCCGACGGCTACGCTCCTAAAGCAGTGAAATGCCCTTCGAACAGGCCGAGCATTCGGTCAGGCCTGAAATTATCTGAAAACGAGTCCAAATGGCTAGATAAGCGCAGATCGAAAGCCACCGATTCTCTGCGCTCGTTTCTCGATCGAGTGAAGATTGATGGGTTCGATGCTACGAAGTACATTGACTCGCATAAGAATAACAAGTCTGCGATCCCTAACGTCGCCATTGCCGCCTCAGGAGGTGGTTATCGTGCCATGTTGAATGGTGCTGGTGCGCTTTCTGCTTTTGATGATCGCACTCCAAACGCCACCTCTAAGGGTCAATTGGGTGGTTTGCTTCAGTCTGCTACTTACGTTGCTGGTCTCAGTGGCGGTAGCTGGCTTGTCGGATCGGTTTTTCTTAACAACTTCACTGCCATCCACGATCTTCAGAGAAGTGAGGATGTGTGGGACCTTTCCCGCACTATTCTGCAGGGCCCGACGGACCACAGTTTCTTCCTTTTGACGTTCAAGGACAACGTTGAATATCTTTACCACCT
The DNA here is from genome assembly GCA_001636715.1 of Ascosphaera apis ARSEF 7405. NCBI lineage: Eukaryota > Fungi > Ascomycota > Eurotiomycetes > Onygenales > Ascosphaeraceae > Ascosphaera > Ascosphaera apis. The sequence goes on along the minus strand of AZGZ01000019.1, from coordinate 135,280 downwards.
TAAGAAGCAGATCGACACCAAGAGAGATGCAAACTTCAGTCTTGCATTGACCGACCTTTGGTACGTGATTTATCCCTTTCTGAAACAATGACGATGGGAAGCATGTTACAAAGTTCAAACATAACTGACATGGATTATATAGGGGACGTGCGTTAGCTTACCAGATGATCAATGACACGACGGGACAAGGCGGGCTTGACTTCACATGGTCTTCCATTGCGGAGATGGACAATTTCAAGAATGGAGAGACGCCAATGCCTCTTGTCGTCGCTGATTCACGTAATCCGAACGAAACACTTGTGACGGGTAACTCGACAGTCTTTGAATTCAACCCTTGGGAGTTCGGTACTTTTGATCCTACAATTCTTGGTTTTATTCCTCTTGAATATCTCGGCTCGAAGTTCAACGCGGGTGAGCTGCCCGACAACGAATCCTGCATTCGAGGATTCGACAATGCCGGGTACGTGATGGGCACATCGGCTACGCTGTTCAACGCCTTTGCACAAAACATTGGTAGGCTCGGTGTTGGAAAGAAGACGGAGGACGCATTGAAGAGTATCCTGGAAGCTTTCGATGAGGCACAGGACGATATCGCGCCGTACAAGCCGAATCCATTCTACCACTACGCCAACAAGACCAACCCATTCGCGGACCATGAGCAGCTGACGATGGTCGACGGTGGCGAGGACGGACAGAATATCCCGCTGCACCCTCTGATCCAGCCAGAGAGACATGTGGACGTTATCTTTGCTGTCGATTCATCTGCAGACACGGACCACAGCTGGCCGAACGGCACTGCCATGATCGCAGCTTACGAACGCACGACCAACGAGAAGTTCATCAGTAACGGCACGGCGTTCCCGGCGGTGCCTGACAGCGACACATTTGTGAACAACGGATTGAACCAGAGACCGACATTCTTCGGATGTGACGTCAAGAACCAGTCTTCGATCACGCCGCTCATTGTGTACTTGCCCAACGCACCAGTGACTTACCTCTCAAACGCCTCGACTTTTGATCTGAAGTACGAGGACGACAGGCGCGATGATATCATTTTGAACGGCTACAACGTTGCCACGCGGGGTAATGGGACATTGGACTCGAACTGGGGACAGTGCGTGTCGTGCGCGATTCTCAGCCGATCATTCGCGCGGACGAACACTAACGTTCCTGACGCATGCAAGCAATGCTTCCAGAAGTACTGCTGGGACGGCAAGACGAACACTACTAAGCCATCAGAGTACTCACCGGACGTTATGATCCAGACAGCGGCAGATAACGGCGCGACGAAGATGGGCATGTCTGTGTTTGGTCTTGTGGCGGGTGTGCTGGCTCTGTTGCCTACATTGATGTAAGGAGCTGGTTGATGGAGGCGTGTGATGTGATGCAGGAGATGTCTATATGTAGCAAGAGGGCTTTCAAAAAGCGCTGTCTTGCTCCCCTTTCCCTTTTCTTTCTCTCCTGCTTCCCCCCCTTCGCCCTTCATCACTCTGAGAGATCAGATCTATCTTCTACCATCTTTGTTTATCTTTTTGCTTTGTCTTTTGGATAGAGGAGTGATTGCCACGGCAATTCTCTTCCAGAGCTCTCATATAATCATATTTAGTCTCTATACCTAGCATCATCGATATATACTCCTTCTAGCTTTTGAACGAGCCTTCTCTTCCTTGCAGGTAGTAGATATTCTTTTATCTCGGTGCTTCAGACAATAAACGTAGCGTGTGTAATTTGTTGTATAGGTGGGCGGTGGTAGCGCTCCGCTTATGGTCTGGGTTTCTTTCCCCAACTTTTATATGGGTGAAGTGATTCTGAAATTGAGGCTTCTAAAATTTACCCACACCACAGCCACAACAGCAAGGAGGCAAGTGTTCATTTCACTAACAGTATGATTAAACCAGTCTAACTAAGCTCCGGACCAATTATCTTGTAAATCTAAGGGGTGGTTGTTTGTCAATCTGCCTGAGAAGAGGGGGGTTTATATGGGCTTGAGGTGAATCTTCTCACCATACAAAAATCAGGGGAAGACTCTCAGACTAGAGTTGTCGCTTCGCTCCTCCCCCCAATACCTCCGCTTTGCAGGTAATTTGCATAGCACCAGAAAGAGAGAAGAAGAAGCTAACAACTCTAGTCTCGATTACTGAGATAAGATATTCTTCATTGCCGTCTAATCATCAGAGAAGAGCCGAGCTGTGAAGTGTAAGCGTAAATTACAGAATAGTACGGTATGGTATGGTATGGTAAATACGAGGTAAAACAATACGGTCATATCATTGAACCCTTGCTTACGTAATAACGTAAGCAAAAATGAATTTACGCTATACCTAATATGGTTAGCAGCCACGGCTATCATCACGTGTAGACCGCCCTAGACCTCATCCGGGATCTTCGGCTACAGATGGACCAGAGAGAAAGTAAAGAGTGAGTAAAGAGAGAGTAATGAGAGACAACGAGAGATATCAGAAGATATCAGAAAAGATGGGTGAGAGATGAAGAGTGTATACTGTAATGGCATGTTGATAAGGAGATCTTTATGGTAAAGAAAATTGACAGATTGATTGATGAT
>AZGZ01000019.1:109128-126709 GCA_001636715.1 Ascosphaera apis ARSEF 7405 | reverse complement strand
ATAGATAGATGACACAACAAAAGAAAAAGATATATATATATGTCACGTCTCTGGTAAATGCTAGCTTCCTAAAGAAACTTCCAACCGCTGGGAGCACATTGCAACGACTAAGCCAAATTATTTTCCATTACCACTAGCTTGCCCACGTTGTTTCTGGCACTCTGCAAAATTTCGAGGTTATCATCCACTTTTGAATTGAATTCTAAGCTCATCAAATTGTCAGTAATGTGCGATTCCCCGTATATCACTACCAAAGCAGATAATTGCATCAACTTGTTGTAAGGTCTTCAATGACTTAATCAAAACTTCCACATATAACGGCACTGATAAGGGCTGATTCTTTCACGGGCTTAGGTAGCAACGACTGCAATTGAATCTAGTTCATGATTTGCGTGAGAAAGTTTGACTTATAAGTTGCCAGTGACAATGCTTCTATGTACTGTAGGTTCAAGTGTATGTACCCCTGTATATCAGCCAATTATCTTGCACCAGGCCAATGAATATAAACCGCGACCATTGCACATCTGCGGTCTCTCAGAGGCATGTCTTTTCAAGATCCTGTTATTGAAGAGTATATACACAATAAACGACCCTTGTCGTCACAAATTGTGCAAAGGAATTGGAGAAAGACATGTATAGAAGTGCAAGGAGAAATGGATTTATCACCATCTATAGAATGCACGAATGGCACGAGTAAAGCACGATACTAAAATGACTCCACGAATTCCCGATCTTGAGCAGAAAGATCTCAAACGCAGTCCGCTACAATAGCAAAGGTCGTTTTGCAGCCAGAATGTAAATCTAGCGACCACAGCGGGTGAAGTCCCCCCTTGAATGTCTCCAAGTACCCCTGAATGGCGGCCATGCGTGCCAGTTTAACGCCCAGTGATATGTGGTGTTCAGATTCCACTGTAATTTCCCTTCCATGCATTATCGAATGTCTCCTTATTGATTGCGAACTCTCTGATGAAGTCTCTCTCAAGGTCATGAGCTCTCTTGCCCAGTAAAACCATACTGTGCAGAGGAGAACCAAGATCGGCGTCACAGAGCTCCTTTAGTGTGCCGGAAACGAAGGTCTGCTGCGCAGACCCAACACGGGCAGCACCTATGGCCAGACTGTTGGGTCCATAGACACCTTCCTGTCTGGTCTCCTCCGTCTCAAGCATCTGCTGAGCACACTGTGCAACGGTCATATAGCGGGGCGGCTGGAAAACCCTTCTGCCACGAGCCATATCCTCCAATGACTGCTCCTTGACCTTAATATCCAACAGAATCAGGGTATGAAGCCCAATCTGCACATTCTCCTTAATTCTATCGTAAAATGAAGATGGCTTCCACGTCTCTGTGAAGAAGACCATGCTCACTGTTTGGCCGAAATTATATAGTTGAAGACCAGTAGCACCAATCGCCGACATGATCGAGGCATTAGGCACCGAATTGATCTTGATTCCGAGCTCTCGAGCTCTCAAGACCAAGTCACTGTGTGTTGTAGCACTGCTCGATAGTCAGCTTATCATGCCCGAAAGAGTGAACTGCAAGAAACACATACCTAAAGGGATCACCAACAACTAGGAAGGCAATATCTTTCTCCTGCGCACCGTCTAAGATCTGATCACTTCCAGTCTCGACCAACTCACGGTCCGCGATGATCACATCCCTGCCATAGAATGCTTCCTGAAAATACTACTATCAACAAGAGTCAAAGAGTAAATAGAACAAAAAGGAAAAGGACATACGAGCTTCTCTTTGTCGACAAGCAGAATGGAGGTATATGCCTCGAGGTAGACTCGGTCGGCCTTGCGAACGATTTCAAGGCCACGAACGGTGATATCCGTCTCATCAGCGAGACCCAACCCGACAAGATGAAGCATGTTGTCTTTGATTTTCACTTGTATTTGCACGTCCAAGCTGCACTACACTCTTCCGTTGCGTGCAATGTTAAGTAAGGCCAGTGGGGGTATGGAATCTTTAGCTAGCAAAAAAGTTCATCGGAAAAACGTCACATCGATAACCGGGTCCGCTAAGGTCCTCTATCGTCCATCGTCCCCTCCGGCTTATCTACGTAACCACGTCTGCCCGTCTAGCTTACTTACTTACTTACTTACATGCTGTTGTACACACTCACAGCCTAGCATAAGTTTTTATCATAACTTCGGCATCCCGAACTCGAGCAGCTATTGTTATTGCGCAATCTTGAATTGACCGGTGCTTTGGACATTCGTTTTGGATCTCAATTTATGGCCCTTTTTTGTTGTTTTCTTGGGTTTGGACAGCTGCAACCTCGGTGACATCTCATCTGTCACGCCTATAACTGAGTCGACGGGTCACTTTGTCACTAGTACCCTTGACCTTGGCCCCCTTTAGTGCATTTGGGAAAGGAGTTCGACCACCCTCAGACGTTCGAAGTCTCTGTTCCATCTCTGTTAGATGCACTTAGCGCCAGGGCGCATGCAGCTTGTTTGTCGTTGCTAGGTCTCGGATCTATCATTATTACTTACTGCAGAAATAGCTTCTCAAGCTTTATTTCTATTCAAAGAAGCGGATCAAGCCAATCGTCACTTGCTTTTCAACATGACGGACTGGACTCCTAGATACCGCCAGGAAATTCAGCAGGTAATGTTCCCTTTCTTTCCCCCATCACCGACGTCTTCGTTTTTTCCCAATGCTTACTATGGTCTTCCTGTAGATGATGTTTGTCTCTGGGGAGACAGGCGATCCATCCGCTGAGACTACTGAACTGGTCGAGCAAATTGTCCGGCGGCAGGTCATCGATCTGGTATGTACCAATTGTGGACTCATCGTCAAGAAAATGGCACATTGATTGACTTCTGGATAGCTTGTCAGGAGCACAGCTTTAGCTGCGCGCAGAGGAGTACGGTCTGTGGCAACAGACGATCTTATCTTTCTCATCAGACACGACAAAGCTAAGGTCTCTAGACTCAAGACATTCTTGGCTTGGAAGGACGTTCGCAAGAATGTCAAGGATTCGGAGGACAAGGGCGGCACCGATGCGGCTGAATTCGCCGCTGGTGATGACGCTTTGGCCGCCACTGGCGCTGGGCCTACTGATGTCGCAGCGAAGCCAAAGAACAAGAAGGCTAGCATCCGTCTTCCTTGGGATCTGAACAATCTGTATCCGGTACAGGCCCCTGAACGGGAGGATGAGGAGGACAATGATGAAGAAGAACAGAACCTTGCTACGATGCAGCGCTTGATCAGTGCCGATGAACGTACAAAGGGCATGACTCGTGAGGAGTACGTCTTCTTTTCAGAGTGTCGTCAAGCGTCGTTTACTTTCCGCAAAGCGAAAAGATTCCGAGAATGGGCAGGGTTCGGTGTAGTCACTGACTCCAAGCCCAACGATGATATCGTCGATATCCTCGGCTTCCTCACATTCGAAGTTGTCCAGCGTTTGACAGAGGAAGCTATCAGAATCAAAGAACAGGAGGATAGAGACAGGAAAAATCTAGGGGCAACAGATGATGCGATACAGGATGCCAAGGACGACGCAAAGAGAGACAAAAAGGAGGACGGATACGAGGGCAACAGCAAGAAGCGAAAAAGAGAAACCGGACTCTTCAATCCTGCCGAGCAAGGGCGAAGTCCAGTTGAGCCGAGACACATTCGTGAAGCTTATCGCAAGCTGCAGACTACTCCACACAAGTCTGTCGCCATGCTACTGGGCGATAGACGTGCACGTATGCGCATGCCACCCAGAATTGTGAGTGATGCAGACCCGTCCTCATCTGCGCCAATACTAACTCTGTTTCTAGATATGATCACGCATGCGCAGCATCAAATACACGGAGCTTTTTGTTTTCAAGGCAATGGTCCCTCAGCTTGTAGCCATGCTGGCCTTTTTTATATACCCCCAATGCGCTTGGCTTTATTTTTTGTTACATCTATACATTTTTGTTCCTATAAATTGATAAAGGCTTCTATAGTTAAGGCTTTCGTCTGTACATGAAGTTTTGGGTAGCATCGGGCGATCAGCCCCGTGCATAGTACTCGCTAAGAACGCTCTTAATCTCACTGAGGAACTTGGTCATCTCAGACTCAGTGCCAACTGTGATTCTCAAACAACCATTGCAACCAAATTCCTTACCGCGGAACCTGACAACAACGCCCTTCTTTTCAGCCAGGGCCTGGTATGTGGCCAATGCCGCTCCATTATCAGGCTTGCCACCCTCGCTAGCTGGCTTGTCAAGAATTTCAACCAGCAAGAAATTAGAGTCTCTACCACCTAAGAATTTACCAATTCCAGGAATTTTAGGGAGCTCCTCGACCAGGCGATCCCGCTGCTGAATGATGCTGCTCAGTTTCTCGCCCATGACTGCAAGGTTTTTGGGACTTAGTGCCATCTTAGCAATAGCGCTGGTCGGGCTGGAGATATTGTAAGGAGCCTTCAGGCTGTTGAGTAGGCGTGCAATCTCCGGACTGGTGAATGCAGCTCCCAATCTGATACCTGCCAGACCAAATGCTTTACTCAGTGTCTGCAGAACAACGAGATTGGGCCATTCTGCAACCCATTCCGCAAGACTCGAGCCTTTGGGAGCGAAATCGATATAGGCTTCATCAACGACAACGACACCGTTCCAAGTAGGATGCTCCAGCACTCTTTGAATATCAGATTTATTGATAAGTTTTGCGGTTGGGTTTCCGGGCGAGCAGATATAAACCATCTTGATAGCAGAATCCTTGCTCAATGCCTCGTTGATCGCGTCAGGGCGCAATTGAAACCCGTTTTCGACATCAAGAGGCACTTTGACGATGTCGATATCATTTGTGCAGGCACTGACAGAGTACATGCCATATGTTGGAGGGCACGTCAGGATCTTGTCCTTGCTGGGCGTACAGAACGCCCTCAACAGCGCATCGATGGCCTCATCAGATCCCACGCCAACGAATAGATTGTCTGCTGTAATGTCTTTCTGTGTGTGAACTTTTGTATTGCGGAGCTTACAGAGAAGCTTTTTCAATTCGACTTGGTGACTATAAGCTATGTCAGAAACTGCAATGCGATAAGTGCAGTATATGTTCGATAACAAGAAGAGAACTCACGGGTCAGGGTATCTGTGAAGGCCGAGGAAGTCGATTTGAGGCCCGGTGAATCCAGCTCCAGTGGATGCAGCGATCTCCTTCGGCACCTCCAGCGCTGGTCCATAAGCGTTCTCATTTGCATCTAGCAAGATATTGACGCCGTCGTCCTCGTAGTCACTGCACCATGATTGTGAGCGGCAAGATCTTCCCAATGATGAAGGCCGGGCATGACGAGCAGCAGCTTACTCTCTAGCACATCTATACGGCTCGAGTTTGAGGATATTTGGCCTCGCGCAGGTTTCGAGATTAAATGCAGACTTTCTCTCGGCCATGATGACTATATTCTGCGCGCAATGCGATTCAATTAGCGGCTATCAGGGTGAATATAATTATTGAACCGGCAATGTCAAGTCCTGCGAACCGTACCTTTCTCTATTTTTTAAGTACGGACCGCCGTAGAAGATAAGACTCATCCAGGGTAGGCCGGTTATAGGGTTCTTGGAGCTCACTGGACAGAGGTATCGAGTACAGTATGTAATGCCCCTCAGCGCTCACTGGAGTGTACCGATAAATAATCAATAAATATACGGTAATGTATGTTCTTTGCTCGATCATAAGAAGACTAGATAAAGCTTTATGTATGGATCTCATTTTCTCGATAGGTCGTGTTATAAACATGCATACTGGATATTTCTTCAGTCATCGTTGATATGTACATGATGTCTCTATATGGAACTTCAACGGGAGTTCTCAGTCTCCTTCCCACTCGACTCCTGGTGTTCAGCTTTTGTGGTGGAACTACTACTTGACGATGTACCTGATGTCTTCTTCGAGTCGTGATACTTCTGTCGCTTCTCGCGCATATATCGGAGGCTCCGCCCAATGCCCGCTGTGAAGAAGCTTTTGATGCTCTGCGTTGTGCTAGGCCATGAGATCGTCTTTTTAATGGCATTCGACACCTCTTCTCGAAGATGCCCATCATCCGATGCAATGCGTCTTTCGAAATCGCCACCGTCTCGTCGATAGAACCGGTCTGGATCCTCATCTGTAGTTGTCATTTCCATCATCTTGTTAAACTCACCCTGCGGGATTCCAAAACGTGTTTGGTATTGGAAGTAGAGCCTGTCTCGGAAGGCTCGCGGTAACCTTCTGACCATGTTGCCTCGCTTGATTGGGTCCATGTCTTGGGACATAGAAACATTGACGGTTGGGTCGTCAACCCACGACGGGTCATTGATCTTGGGATCGCTGAAGGATACATTGGGCATGGTGTCAATGAGTGGCGCATACAGCCGACGGAAGTAATCCATCTGCGAGGTGACAATATTGTTCACCTTGTCCGGATGCTCTCCGGCCAAAGTCATTCGTGGATCACCGAGATAACTGATGCCAGCGATTGTGCTGTAGAGCTGATGTTCTGTAAATGTAGGAGGCAATAGTAGTAGGGCGACCCGCACAGCAGACAGGAGATTCATCTGATTAGCCAGTCGTACCTTTGGGTGATCTCTAAGGATTTTAACGGGTTTCTGTAACCTGCCCGCAAGATACAGCGTCTCCCAATTACTCAGGTCATTGCAAAGGGTGTCAATGTTAACAACACCGTACTTGATGAGAATGCCGTTGACGGTGACATAGGGGTTGAAGTAGACGCCAGCACCAGTTTTGTCTTGAATTTGTGAAACAGCGTAGGAACCGAGTGACCCTAGGGCCGAGTAGTGGCTGCGGTTATCGTGAAGATTGATATCATGCCAATGCTGGCTGTACGAGACGCCGAAGATAAAATCAATCATCTTTGCACCGCCCTTTTGCATCTGTTGCACGGATTCCGGGGCTGCTGGATGGACGCTATCCTTGCTTGGCTTATTGCCAGTTTGAGAAAACACACCAGATCCGTACGCGAAGGCATATCGAATGGGAGCACGGAACTGCCAGAGTATTTGTCTAAGAGTCTCCTTGAACTCCTCGTTGATGATCATATGCTGATTGACACCAAAGCTTCTGAATGGCAATTCGGAGAAATTCGAGATGTTCAGCCTGTGGTTGTCCTCCCAATCAAGTGAAGCAGCATTTGGCGAAGGGGATGACTTCTTTGAGTAAGATGATCTAGCATCAACTAATTGTTTTTGAGAATTCTGATGCTCGAATCTCGATTTTGATGATAGAGATGCGCCATTCCACGACTGGCTCACTCGAGCACTATAGAAGCGCAAGAATGGAATTGACGTCCGTTGGGCAGATGGCAGCCTATAGGCATGGACTATTGAGCAATATGAGGACGATACCGATGGCCCTCGACATCTTGCCTGATAGCAGCGGACATGCGAAAGTCAATTAGCCTTGTGCAATACTAGATTTGTTGCAATTGACGCACACGCAGCACAGCACGTACCAGGGTGATTGGTGAGATCATGATGAGGGAACAACAGCAGTATCAGCAAGAGGAGAGACACAGCAATCGCTGTAGACAGAGGCCAGTAAAGCAACCATAGAGGGCCTTTAACAGCGCACAGAAGGGTATCTCGACAGGCACAGCAGCAGCAGCAGCAGCAGCTGGAGACCGCCGAGGCGTGCGCAGTGGGGTGAAGACCTTATATATATTTGTATGCTGTATCGTGTAGGTAGCACTAATATACGGCGCTGCAACATGCAATCTATAACCTGTACACCGAGTGTCAGTGCTATAACTGGTCAATTTCATCTCAAGACAACCATATACTCTTTGATCAAACTTATTTTACTGCATTTCACGGCTTGTTGGACGTCTCTCTTCCAGCTTATACACCACATAAAGTGACCAGAGACGCGGTAACCGCGGCGCAAACTGGAGTTAGGCGTGGACGTCATTTCGTGCACCCTGCCATCTCTCTCTATCTTTTTTAACCTACGCTATCAACAAACTACGCAACAGCACCCAACAACATCTTTCATCACTTTAATGCTCTGGGCAGGGCCTGCATCACCTTCTTTTCGCTTGTTTATGTTTTGAATCCTGACCTTTTCCCTCACACGCATGTTCTGATTTGGACTGTTGATTGGTGAATGAACATTGAAGAAGCGGTATGGAGATCTTTTCGAACCGTTTAGCCACTTTCGAAACGTCGCACCCGTCAAAAAGACGTTCTTCTGGTGCCTCTGTCGACTTTGACACTGCCTGGCCACATGCTAGACCGACTCCCGAAGAGGTTTGTTGGTTGCTCCCCGTCAAACCTACTCCAGACTCCCGCAATGCATAGCTAACGTTATTCGCAGTTGGCTGATGCTGGCTTTTACCATGCTCCTACTGCATTGAGCCCCGATAATACGGCTTGTTTTCTTTGCGAGCGCGCACTTGATGGTTGGGAGGAGGAAGATGACCCCATCACCGAACATCTGCGACTTTCGCAGGGGTGCGGGTGGGCTATCATGATGGACATTGCGCGGAGATCTTCAGACCCTGGATCGATTGAGGATCCGACGAGTGCGAGAGTTACTGAGGCTAGGCGGGCTACATTTCGAGGGTGGCCTCATGATGGAAAACGCGGATGGACGTGTAAATCCGATAAGGTGAGATAGTCCCAACAGCTTTGGCCTTCAAGTTTTTTCCTTACGAAACACGACTGATGGTTGAGGACGTCTGTATAGATGGTCGAGGCTGGCTGGTATTACTGCCCAATGGAAGAGAGCGAGGATTTTGTCAGTTGTCCTTACTGCAAGCTATCGCTTGATGGCTGGGAGCCAAAAGACGATCCATTGTGAGTTATAGTTCTTTACAATCATGGCCAGATCAGACTGCTGACACATAACAGCGATGAACACTACCGCAGATCTGACGACTGCTCCTTTTTCCAATATGCCGTGAAGAAACCCGCGCGAGGTGGTCGTACGAAGAAGACGCGCTCAACCAAAACTTCTTCAAGTACTACAACCAATTCAGCACCACCTATTCCACCCGCAAGTGATGTTGAAGCTACAGCAGATGAGGATAAACCGTCGAGCACTACTGGCAAAAAATCAAAGACAACCAGAAAGGGCACCAAGACAGCCAAGTCCAAAATTAGTAGATCGAAGAAAACACCTGCTCCCGAGCCCGAGACCGAGACTGTGCCCGAACCAGAATATCCAGAACTCCAACAATATGAGCCGCCAGCAAACTTTCCCTCAAAGAAACGACCCAGCGATGCTATGGAGGAGGATCTCCCCGTTTTGGAATCAATCACTTCCAAGTCAAGAGATTCGCCATCAACAAGAAGTGCGAAACGGGCAAAAAAGGCAGATCAAGACCGCAGGATGATGTACTTGGATCGCGTTGAAATAGAAAGCTACGAGGACACGAAGGCGCACACACGAGATGAATTCAGGGGTAAAAGCCAGATACCTGCTCAGCAACAATTGGCTGGGGCCGGTAGGTCGGATGACGGTGCACAGACGAAAATCGAGCCCAAACGACAGTCAGGAAAGAGAGGTGTCGTTGATGTCGTTTCTGAGCCTCAACGTACAGAGTCACCACCCAGGGACAACTCTGATGTCGATGCAGCTCTACAGGCCGATGTTGACAGATTGGCACAAAGTCTCTCGCAAGAGAACCTGTCAGACATGTCGGGCCATGAAGGAGAAGAGCAGGAAACTACGAACGCTCCAACCACTACTTTATCTTACGACCGGATGAACGTTCGAGAGTCAAACTCAGACAACCATGTTTCACCGCGTGCCGTACGTGGTTCTGCAGGTCGCGGTGCCGAGCGATCGCAGAACCCAAGATCTTACGACACTCACACGCAGTGGTCAAAACAAAGCGATATAAGCACCATGCCGTCAGAAGTACAAAATTCAACAGAAGCACATGAGGTTGTGGAGGGCCAGGCGGATGACTACAGTATGGTGGATGCTGATGATGGGGCTGATGGCGACCGTCACGAACAAGCGCACGATGCCGCTGAAGAACAGCCTTCGGAACACGAAGTTGATATGGACAGATTGAGCCTTGAAAGACCACCGGAGGAGTCAAGTCCAAGACACAGCGACGAGAGATCTTTAAGGGAGATGGCGGAGATTGTGATGTCGAATTCCTTCAATGATTCGGTGCGAGAGAGGGACGTTCCAGAGTCAGAACATGGCCAAGAGTCAGCTGAAGAAACATCGGAGAGAGATGCTGAGGACGAGGAAAGGCCACTACCACCACCACCACAACAACAACAACAACAAGAAGAAGAAGAAGAAGAGCGTGAAGAAGAGCAGGATGAGGATCAACACAACGAAGATCTACTGCCATCTCATGCGCGTCCGTCTACAAGAGAAGTAAACGACAACAATGATGACGCTGAACGGAATTCAGTCGAATCAACAGATGTGGGGAATGGCGGTGAGCCCAGCCCCCAGGCTGTACGCCCGTCACCACAAGATTCGGCCGCAAGGCCTCACCACGAAAGCAATGGTGTCCAGCAATCCCCCGAGAAGAGCAAAATGCACTTATTACGAGCCAATGCTAAGGTACCCGGGCAAGCATCTGACATTGAGAATCAACCACCGTCCGGTAAATCACCAAGTGAAGCTCGGCAACGGCAAGAGGCACAAACACCAGAGCAGTCAAGAATTATACAAACAACTGTTCTGCCGACACGAACCCCTACAGATACCAATGCACATACATCAACAACGACGACCGTGCGGTTGAAAACCTCGAGGCCATGGACCGAAGTCGATATCGATGAAGCCTTGCTTCCCAAATCAGACGAGGACGAAGATGATCTGTTAGAGTTCCTCGATGCAAAGGGCGAGCTTACTGCAGAAGAGAAAGACATGACGGTCGAGGAATGGATCAAATACACAGCCAGAAAAGCGGAGGAGAGACTCAAGGGTGAATGTGAGAGGCTGATAGGTGTGTTTGAGAGCGAAGGAGGGCGGGCGATGCGTACACTCGAAGGCATTGAGAGCAACGACTGAGAGACACGGCATCTGGCAACTACGCAGCGGAGGGAGACAGACTATTTAATGCATTGCTTTGGTGTTTATTTGCAGGACAATCTAGACACACAATTGAAGAGGAAACAACAACCCTCCATCCATATCCATACATAGTCAATTCATCTCGAGTCATTTTTCATTTTTTGTGAAGCAATTGGCATTTCCCCATCAGATAAGATAAGATAAGATCTTTTAAATCAGATTAGATTAGATTAGATCGTTTTTATTTTTATTTTTATTTTTTTTTTTTACTTCAAGACGCGTTCCCACCGCGGAAAGTCTGCAGGGTAAAAGAGAGCGAAGGGCGACGTATGAACGTGCGACAGACGACAAAACGGGACTTCTCCTTCATGCTTCATGCAAATCATAACAATTGCTTCCTACTGGCTTTCGCATTGTTCTTCTGACATATCGCGTTGTCGTGCCTTCTTCTCATACTGACTATGCTCTAGTTGCTCGGGCATGGACGCTTTGGTTGCTTATATACTGCTCCACTGAGCTTTCGTCGTATGCTGCTGTTGCTGCTGCTGCTGCTATCAGAGTTCTTATTTCCTTTATACCTACTTCAATTGCATCCGCTGTCTTGCTTCGGCGATGTATCTGCCGCGCAGCCTTCTCTCACAGCTGTATAATCATCTGCTGCAGTCTCACCATCCGCTATCGCCGCCCGTCTTAATCCTCACTGCCCTCGAGCCCGACGCTCTCTGCGCGTGTCGAATATTTACGACGCTGCTCAAACGCGACTATATATCCCATAAAATACAGCCCATTGCCGGTTATGCTGACTTGACGCGCGCTGGCCAGGAGCTCATACAGCCCATGCGCACGACTTCCGGCGGTCTCGGGGGTGTTGTCGTGTGTATGGGTGTCGGTGGGCTTGTCGACCTGTCAGAGATTCTTGGTTTCGAGAACGAAGATGGTACGCTTGATATGGGGAACGTGGAGGTCTGGGTTGTCGATGCACGACGGCCGTGGAATCTGAATAATGTATTCGGTGGTCAACCGGGAAATATACTGTCAGAAGACTCCATATCCAGCGTGCAAAAGGACTCTAAGGGCGTTGATCGTGGTTGCATCACCCATGCATATAGATCTGGAGAGGGCGGAATCGTCGTGTTCGACGACGGTGATATAGAGGAGGAACTTGCTGCAGAACGAGAGGCGTACTGCAATCTACTGGAGATGCCTGATCTAGGCCAAGAGGATAGTGACGGTATTGAGTCCAGCGAAGACTCAGACGACGATGGTAATGATAATACACCGACAAGCATATTTTCAAAGAAGAGGAAAATATGGTCAGATGACGACGACGACGACGACGATGATGATGAGAACAATAATGATTTTAATAGCAGAACTGGTCCCCCGAGACGACGGCGACGAGCCAATTCGGTATGGCCATTTGCAAAACACTCTCGTGGAGAGCAATGCTGATCATCACTCTAACAGGACTCACCTGATCCACTTGCATCTCCCACCCCAATGAGCCACTTTCCCATTCATTCCTCAGATAGGTCACGATCAGTGTCGCCAGCTACGAATTCACCATCCCCGAAGCTACCTAAAGCTCTATCGACCCATTCTATGCGCAGAAAACTGCTACGTCAAAAGAGGAAATATGAGAGCGTCCTTCAAGAATATTATTCTCTAGGAACCTCATATTCCGAGCCAATTTCATCAATTCTATACTCCCTCGCATGTGACCTTGGTCGCGAAGATAACGATCTTCTCTGGTTGGCAATCGTTGGGGTTTCTAGTTTGGAATTATCCGGCAAGACTATGTCAGGGATAGGAATCTCGAACTCCTTGAATGCAGGTGGCTCAGCTGGATGGGGAGGAGATAGGGGCGAACGAATACGACAGGTTCTAAGGGAGGAAGTGAGGCGCCTGAACCCGCCAGATCCAGATGATCTAGGCCGAGAAACCTCACGCAATGATGCAAGTGGAGTGATACCAACTACAGGGCGATCCCCGAACGATACTTCAATACTCCTATCTCCTGAGCCACGCTTCCTGCTCATCCGGCACTGGTCTTTGTACGACAGTATGCTACACAGTCCTTATCTAGCTGCAAGACTTCATGTCTGGAGCGATACCGGCCGCAGGCGTTTACATAAGCTCCTAGCTAAGATGGGAGTCAGTCTGACTCAATGTCATCAGAATTACACACATATGGATATGGAACTCAAACGTACTCTGAGACAGAAGCTACTGACATACGCTCCTATATACGGCTTGGATGGACTGGTTCCGCCAGTCGCCCCTGGTGTCATGAGCGGTTGGGGGTTTGTTCGCAATTGGGGATGGAAAGCGTGTCTTTCTGCTACAGACGTAGGAGTCATCCTCGGCTCAATCCTCGAGGTCGGAAGCCTAGACCCTTTCCTAGCCGAGCAAGATGGCTATCCTCAAAAGGGCGTCATCAGTGAAGATACATCACTTGCAGACTCCGCAAATGTCGTGGCTCGGTTTTGGAAAGCATACGACGCGATAGCCTTATCATCTTCAGAATCGCCAACCAAGTTACTCGAGTCATTGTCGTTAGCTCAGCATTTACATCGAGCAATTCTGCGGACCGGAACCAGCCTATTATCCAAGAAACAGATCCGGCATTTACGTTCATTCAGAATTGCAGTCGTCAAGGATGGTCCGGATATCAAATTATTCACAAACCCAGGCGCGCTCACAAAATTGGCACTGTGGATTGCCGAGGCCATTCGCGTACAAGAGGAAGAGAGGGGAGATCAGTATAAGGTTGGCAAGAAACGGGCAGTGGGTACACCATTTGTCCTTGCCAGTCTCGATGAGACACATAACGTATATGTTGTTGTGGGAACAGGCGGAGGTGGGGGAGTCATTGATTTTGACGCTGTCAAGAAGCGAAAGGAGAGGAAGCGAAAGAAAGCAGAGGAGAAAGAAAGAAAGAAAAATGAGCGGGAGGCACGTAGAGCAAAGCGTGCCGCTGAGAAAGCAAAGAAGGCTGCTGAAGCCGGGGAGTTGGTGGGAGACTATGCTGATGAGGAAGATACTGAAGTGGAAGAGTCATCAGAATCGGAAGCATCAGACTCTGACAATGATGATGACGATGAGGACAGCTCACGCAGCCATATCAGCAGGAGTCTTGTGAGGAATCGTTTTGGGATTGCATTCCAGGAAGTTGTTCAGGAGACAAATGCTCGAGTCCGGATCGACAGCTTTGAACACTGCGTGGTAGAAGTGCAGAAAGAGGATCTTGGAGGCTTCCTAGAAGCTCTGAGTCTTCATAGCGTGGTATCATGATATTCATATCTGATGTCACGATCTCCCAATGCATCCTTCTATTGCTGCAGAGGCAGACTTTCTCTCTACGGCATGTCTTATGGAAGGGTCGACTCGGCATATTCAGCATATTGGGCGTGTGGCGTGTTCCTTTTTTTTTCTATTCTGGCTGGCAATCTCTTCGCATTAACCCTTGCATCAAATGGAATGGCCCTGATTGTACATACTGCTACTCTTATACATACCCCCCAAGCGCACCGTTCTTCTGTGATACCGATGCTGATACTGATATTCCGCAAGATAGCCAGAGGAGCGCCATATCCATTGGAGCCCGGTCCCTGAACCATGGCGTCATGGAAGGAGTGGGTTAGGTTACGGGAAGAGACTTGGCGATACATACTCTACTCGAGCTGCGCATCATGAGAGCTGCTTGTGCAATATCCGCGGACCTCGACCTCCAATGCAACTCCGCTCCCAATTGCCGCAAATATTCCATCTCAACGGATACCAGTCACAACGACGTTGAACAACTCGAACAACAAGCAAGTCTTCCAAGCTCATTATTTGTCCAGAGAAAAGAAGAGCTTAGTTGAGCAGCAGACTTGTCCAAATCCTCCACCAATTTTAACGACTCTTCCCGGACTTTCAGGATATTCTCTGGGGCACGTCCCCTACTCCCCCGCACATCTATACACGCCCCCAACGACACCATGCTTGAGTACCGTACCGAAGGTTTCAATGGCTACGCAGTGAAATATTCTCCGTTCTTCGACTCCAGGCTAGCTGTCGCGGCCGCTGCAAATTTTGGACTCGTTGGAAATGGCCGATTTTATCTATTCGACCTTACACCTAACGGCATTGTACCGTTGAAATGGTGAGTGCAGCGCACGATAATTATATTCAGTTTTTCTTTCAAGAGCTGTTGCTCGTCACTCAATTTTAGAACTAGATTGCTGACTTGGTTGTCACAGGTATACCACACAAGACTCTCTTTTCGATCTAGCATGGTCGGAAGTTCACGAAAACCAAGCGCTGGTCGCATCTGGCGATGGTAGCGTCAAACTATTTGATGCATCCGTTGACGATTTCCCTGTCATGAACTGGAAAGAACATACGCGCGAGGTATTCTCGGTACACTGGAATCTGGTCGCAAAAGATAAATTCGCCTCAAGTAGTTGGGACGGAACAGTTAAGATATGGTCGCCTGAAAGGCCACAATCACTGTTGACCCTTCCAACTCTGTCGTGCACCTACTCGACCGCGTTCTCTCCGCATTCCGCGGACCTCGTCTCATGCGTATCTTCTGATTCCTACCTACGAGTCTTCGATCTACGAACACCAGGGACCAATCATCTCGCCATGCAAATCCCCATCCATGGAGGCGGCGCCGCAACATCTCCTGCCCCAGTGGCCCCTGGTCTTCCCGGTCCACCTACGGCAACACCTCCTTCTGAAGCTTTGACACACGATTGGAATAAATACAGGCCGTCGATAGTCGCAACGGCCGGTGTCGACCGAACAATTCGCACATTTGATGTGCGCGCTCCTCAACAAGGTCCGCTTGCTGTGATGGCCGGCCATGACTATGCGATCAGACGTCTCGCGTGGTCTCCACATCTCTCGAACGTACTACTCAGCGCAAGTTACGATATGACATGTCGCGTATGGTCTGATGAATCTGATAAGCCTGTTCCAGGCGGCCCTCTGAATATTGGAGGTCCAACTGTCGGCAGAGAGATGGGACGCATGGGAAGACATACCGAATTCGTGACGGGTATTGACTGGTGCATGTTTGGTGCAGAAGGATGGGCAGCGAGTACAGGATGGGATGAGCGTCTATGCGTTTTTGATGTGCGCGGCTTCATGGTATAAAGAGGGACATTGCATTATCTACTTTGTTTTTTTCGTTGTTTTTGTCCTTTTGAATTGCAGGGAGAAGTCCCAAATATACCCCTTTGAAGACCATTACAGAATTGTATCCATCACGATCGCATGTTGAATCTAAATGAGCTCTGCACTACCCGGAAATAAAAGTAGCGAGTTTAGTTGCCAAAATTTGACATTTTGTTAATATTGAATTTGAGGTGATTTAGTTTCTAACACGTGTAATGCCGTATTAGATACCAGACCGCAGTCACAATCATCAACAAATGAAGCCAGAACTAATAGCATAACAGAGTTTCAGGGCCCCAACGGGCATAAAAAACATCCATATTCACCTCTACCACAACCGGACCATCCTTGCTCCTCTAGATTTGAATCACATCGGAGCGTAACCGGCACCGTCTCCCCCTCTTTCTCGAATCGGCACTGACTGGTGCCCGGGGCAATGGGGACGGTCCGCCGTTGCGAACACAGTTCGAAGCGAAGCCGTTCGAACGGGATGCGAGGCAGTTTCGCCAATGGGCACAAGAATTGATGGGACTGGTGAGAAGGAGCCAACATGCATAGTTAGGACCTTCATTCCAAGTCAGGCTTTGCACCACTCTTCTCGTAGGCAATAACCTGCTCGACATCGTCGAGAGAAGCGTTGTAGGCGACTCTGAGCTGGTTGAAGGGATTCTCCGGGTGCCTCTCGAACTCCTTCTTGATGATCAAGAGACGCTGGTTCTTTCTCAAACCAGGATACTCCTTCTCAACCTCAGGCAATCTGCGCTCCTCGTAGAGGGCGAGAGCAGCCTTGTAACGACGCTCAGGGTGTCTCTCGATGCCCTTGGGATCAAGCTTCTCGAGCTTCTTGACGTCATAGCCGGAGGAATTGACGGGAACAACGACGTTGTTGATCTTCTCGATCTCGGGCTCCTCTGCGGTAGGAAGAGGAGTGACCTTGCTGGGGCGGTTGGGCATGTACTTCTTCTGGGCGGACTTGGGAACCTTGGGCTTAGCAGGAGCAGCACCCTCCTCCTCCTTCAACTGAGCGTCTCTCTCAGCCTTTCTACGGGCTGCCTCGGCCTTCTTAGCCTCAGCGGCCTCCCTGAACGATGAACGCGATCGTGAGCACATGTTTTCGAGAACGCAAACAAGGTGCTAGAAGATCACCATGCCACTTACTTCTTAGCATTACTCTTTGCACCCTTAGACCACTTGTCGGCCTCCTCAGCAGCCTTCTTCTGGTCGGCAAGGGCCTGCTTCCTAGCGGCCTCCTCGGCTTTCTACATCATGACAAGTGGTTAGTTGGAAAACAACTCTGGGAAATCACCGAGTAGTTTGGAGAGGGTAGGACAAAAAGTGCGTACACGAGCGTTGCCCGCAACCTTCTTGGAGTTCTCCTTCTTGGGGGCCATGACGTCGGTTTTGATTTCAAGCTAGCGGTCCTGAGAAGCAAGAGATGCGATGATGATGATGA
>AZGZ01000019.1:91168-109028 GCA_001636715.1 Ascosphaera apis ARSEF 7405 | reverse complement strand
CGTTGGTGTCAAGATCTGACGTTGAGTTGAGTGAAAATCGAAGTGATGATACAAAGAAGTAGGAGGTGGAGAGGAAGAGTGGAAGAAGATGATGATGAGGGGACGACAGTTTTACACACAAAAAAATATTGACATCGGTCAGAGAGCGGACTCGGCCCACATAAACCACATATTAAACCTCAATTTCAGCAACAAACCATCAGCAGGCCACAGAGACAAACCGCGGAACAGTTCATGCCAATTGGTGCTGGAATACCAGAGAAGATAGAGAAAGTCGCTACAGGTATTGCTCTACCCATCATGGCATAGGGAAATCCATGGCTTGAGATCCTGATGGTATCACTGTAGGTATTGTTTTGTTTAGAGTAGAGCGCACCCTTTTCATATATCTTTGTATGTCTTCGCACGTACTAAGTACAGGTTGTAGAGGAACATGCTGCTGTCTATGTACCTACATGCTGCAAAACCAAAGCTTTCTATAGCTTTCATGTTCCTGATAGGTATGTATACATCTGCAAGAACTTTTCATGAACACGACTTATTGGCACTTTAGTCCGAAAGACCAAGGCGGATGCTGACAGCCCGGCGATGGGCGTCAAGTGCCTCCACGGCTGCAAGGCGCATGACGGCACCACCGACATTGCGAAGACCATCTTGGGTGAGGTTGGATGCTGTGATATGTTTGACGAACGAGCCTAGATTGACACCGGAGTATTGCTTAGCGTAGCCATATGTTGCTGTATTTCCCCGCATTGTTTCCCGTTAGCATTTGGGTTTTCACAGCAAACTTGCGATTCGGGCAGAGGGTTGGGAAGATAAGATCTTCAAACGAAAAAGAAGATGGAAAACATAGGGAATGAAACTTACGCAGAGAGTGATTGACACCAGCGGAATAATCACCGACGGACTCAGGGGTCCATTCTCCAATGAAGACACTGCCAGCATTTTCAACCATTTCGCAGACCTTCTCAGCATCCTGAATCTGAAGAATCAAATGCTCAGGAGCATACGCGTTGCTCAAGTCCATTGCCTCCTTGATATCCTTGACGACAAATGTCACACTATGCGCGATGGAACCCCTGACAATGTCAACGCGTGGCAGGGCATTGGCTTGTTTGTTAAGCTCATCCTCGATGGCGACCAAGTGCTTCTCATCAAGGTTTACTGCAATAAGAATAACTTGAGAGTCCACTCCGTGCTCTGCTTGTGAGAGCAAGTCAGAGGCAACATACGCAGGGTTGGCGTGCTCATCAGCAACAACGAGGACTTCACTTGGTCCAGCAGGCATGTCAATGCTGACTGTAGCAGAGGTGTCGTTGGAAACAAGCATCTTCGCGGCAGTGACGAACTGATTGCCAGGACCGAGAATCTTGTCAACTTTGCTTACGCTCTCGGTGCCGTAAGCCATGGCTGCGACAGCCTGTGCGCCACCAGCCAGTACGATGCTCTCGGCACCGACCTTGTGAGCAATATAGACGATCTCAGGAGAAATACTTCCGTCGGATCTGGGAGGGCTGGCGAAGACGATCTTCTTGCAACCAGCTACCATGGCGGGAACACCAAGCATAAGAGCAGTGGAAGGCAAGACAGCCGTGCCTCCAGGGATATAGAGACCGACACGCTCAATTGCACGTGTGAAACGTGAGCAAACGACCCCAGGCATAGTCTCAACCCTGAGGGGCTTTTCCTCCTGCTGAGCAGCGTGGAATGTCTTGATGTTGTTGTAACTGATGTCGATAGCCTCGATAGTTTCTTCGTCAAGTTTCATGAGCTCAGGGGGGAATGGTGCTTTGAGAACGGGTGATGTCAACGATGTCGCCTTCTCAAATTGGTGGGTGTACTTGAGCAAAGCAGCATCGCCGCCCTCGCGAACATTCTGGATAATTGGTCTGACAATGGCAACGATAGCGTCATTTGATTTTTGAGAGGGGCGCTGTAGTGCATCGTCAATCTGTTTCTGTGAGGCATTGGCTGTAACAACGCGCGGCATCTCGATACGCGACGACTTCTCGTCGGGTTTGGACTCAGTTGCGGACGTGGCTGCCTTCGGTGGCTCTTGCTTTGGAATTCCAACCTTCTCTGCCCATTGTGGTTTGGCGTCGCCTGTTCTGCGCTTGAGTTTCAAGCTCTTGAGATCCAGATTGCGCTCAACATCCTGAAGAGAAACACCAGCGGCGACACATCTTGTGAGGGCAAAATAGAGAAGATCGGCAGCTTCGAAGGCGATATCTTCCTTGGTCTTAGCTTCACAGAGCTCGTCAGCCTCCTCCATGATTTTTGCCCGCAGAAGTTTCTCATCGTTGAAGAGGCGTGCAGTGTATGAGCCAGCAGGAGCTGTCTCCTTGCGAGCCTGGAGGGTCTTTTGCAATTGTGAAAGACCGTGGTACTCTCCAAAGCAACTGGCTCTTCCCAAATGACAGAAGCCTAAAGCTCGTTAGCTACGCCATAACTAAGGGGAGAGAGGGAAAGAGTTTGGGGTCATACCTCTGCCTTTTTGCCTAACAACAAAGATTAAACAGTCACTATCGCAATCAAAGCCGATGCGCACGAGCTCCTGAACATCACCACTCGATGCGCCCTTGTACCACAGACCGCGCTTACGGCTCTGATAAACACCAGTACCAGTTTTAAGAGACTCGAAAATGCTAGTTTCGCTCGACCAGACCAGGCCCAGAGAGATCTCTCTCTCGTCTGTCACGACTGTTGCGTACAATCCTGTATTTGAGTCGGCGACTGCACTATTTGTCAAAAGCTTGATCGGGAAAGTTTCCGGCTTGTCGAGGGACAACTTTGCAGCTGTTAAGATAGGCGAAACGCCCTTCTGGAGAGCGGTGTCGTTCAATGTGCTAACGTCTTCGACAACGCTGAAGAACTCGGCAGACTCTTGCAATTTGAGAGAGCCCAAGTCGGTGACATTAGCACCGCACAAGACACACACAGAACTGCGCGAATAATCTTGCGAAACCCAATTGCACAGTGATGTCACAGCTTCGGTAGAAGGTAAGGAGACAATTAGTCTGGATGCAGGAACATCTTGTTCATCGGCAAGAGCAAGCAATTGGTCAATTCCAATTAGAACCTTGACGGCACCGGCATTGAGAATATCGACAACATCAGCAGATGCGTCCACAGACGTAGCATCGACATAGACATCGAGTAGAGGGAAATTGGCCTTCACAATCTCTTGCGCTTGCTTGGCAGACGCGAATTTGGTAAGAACGCGACCAAAGAACGAGATCTGCTTGAGGCTAAGGCCAGCAGCGGCGGTGCCGGTGAAGATAGCAGGGTCTGCGGATATCAGCAGCGGAAGAGGCATTGTTGTTTTTCCTTGTGCGGGACCTTCAATTGAGGAAGAAATTGGGCTTCACAATCGCATCAGTATCACGTCCGAGGAATAATTTTCACAGCGCAGCGCTTGGTTTTATTACAAGCGCGACGAAGCAGAAGCGATCTGATGCGATGGCCCGCAACGCAACTGGAATGAGTCAAATCATACATTCCCGGACCGACGAAATTTAGGCCCACGTGATTGACCCTTGAGCCAGTCAGCCCGCCCGTATAAACATCGACTTATGGCCTGAGTATAATGTAGCTCAGAAGCAGGCGTAGAAGTATACTGTATTGACATTGATATAGCGCTGTGGTGGCGACTTCATGGTCTGCTCAGGTCTGTTTTAAGGGTGGAAATTCGACCCAATGCCGTGGTTGTCGGAGTCGCAAACAAGACTAGTTTTGGCGCGTCTATCCTGACGGCGTTGTCATCTAGGCCAGTGAACTTATCGATAATGGCTTCGTAAAACCTGCCATACCAGAAGGTATGCAGCAACTTGTCATCTAGCTTAGCTATCGGCTATACGACATGTAAAGCTAGATTTGCTGCTGTTCTTATCGCTGCTGGAGTAGAAGAGCAGGTTTTCCTCCTATCGAATCGCCCAGCACCACGGTTCGGCAATCCTCTGCACCAGCTTCAGCTTCAGCTTGAATTTGAACTTGAAGGGATCAACAGATAAATCACCTTCCTGAATTGTATCTGCTTCATGGAAGCAGGGGTTCTTTAGATGTCCTCTAGGCGCCGCTGAATGGCCAGAGCCAAGCTGTTCCCTGCCCGCTGCATGCTTGTCACAATCATCCCTGACTGTCATGACATCAAACCGTCAAGTCAATATTGATTGGGATTCGGCTTTGCAGCCCATGAGGTCACATCTTGGTGCCGAACGAACCCTTGCAATTGGCTCTTGGACATCGTCCTTTTTCCCAAGGACTGGCGATGTATCATTGTACTGTAGACGGTACACACGCAATGCATCGCTTTCTTGAGCCATTTTTGCCCCTTGAAAAACTTGACTGGCTGGGCAAGCTGATGCCCAATGGGATGTTCTCACTGGTCCAGCTCATGAGCAATGATCCCTCTTCATGTCGATCTACTCTTCACGCGGTTCTTTTCGAAACTCGCATCTCCCAGCTTTCCCCTCTTTGTCTCCTGGTGCCGAACATAGCTCTGCTAAGTTATGTGTTATACATGCTTGCCTCAAGTAGACTCTGACAGTGTGTAAAGAGATATGGCTGAGCAGTGCTTGTGTTTGGACATGTCTATATGGATGATCCCTTAACCCCTTTTCCCGTCATGCGTCAAGGCCTTTAATCTACAGACGGTCAGAGGGGGTTTCTAAAGCAGAAGACTGTTCTTGTTCCCCATATTGAGCTCTCATCACGGGTCAATTATGTTGATCATTTCGACCATCTCTAACGCATCCCCCGCATTACTGTGCAGCATATCTTTCTTTTGATGATCTACTTCTTGCTAACCCCTATCGCAGTCGTTGCAGCAAGTTCACGTTGACTTCTGAGCGATCAGCATGAAAGTCGGAGACCGGCCATTCCAATATGGCCCGCATTGGCATGCAAGACCCCGCAAACTCAAAAAAGAAGCCTTCCTTCTGACTTGTTGCCGGATTTGTTGACTATGCGCATACCTGTCTGTTCAGGGGCGTGGGAGGGGGAGGGCCGCCATTGCTGCTGTACTGCTGCTGAATATATGTCAAATCTACGGCTATTACTATGCAGCCCAAGCAAAGCTGCACATGTCGGGATTGCTATCCGACGACTAATTCGTTTTCATTTGGGGTTGAAAGCTTCGTGGTCAGTTATAAAAGGCGTTTTTCGCCTTCTATACTTCCGCCACTGGACCTCATCATTTGTGGTTGAGGCTGTTTATTCTTGTCTCATTGTATCAGTCAACCTGTTTACTTTGAGCTTCAGCTCGACACAACGTTCCTGTGCTTCAAATCATCGACGCTTGAGCTGGGAACAGTGTGCAACTAAAGATTTCATCACGAAGGATGCACTCGCCTATACTCAAGCTTGCCTCTCTGGCGGCTGCCAGTTCTCTTACTGGCGTCTTTGGCAGCCCAATCCGTCTCATTGATGACGTTCAAAAACGTTTGAATGATGATAATGCTGAGAAAGCCCAGCAAGTGAAAGATGCTTTCCAATTTGCTTGGGATGGCTACTACAAGTATGCCTTTCCGCATGACGAGATCCGTCCCCTGAGCAATGGAACCTCTGATCCTAGGTAAACTACGCCCTGTTCAGACAAGCAGATGCTCCAATAAGTGATTCTAATTTGTGTATGGTACAGAAATGGGTGGGGTGCATCTGCAGCTGATGCTTTGTCAACGGCTATCATCATGGATTTACCTGACGTGGTGAATGTGATAGTGGTACGCTTGTCTCGGCTAATACCTCTTCCAACCAATGGACAGTGCTGACTTGTTTGGAAGAAACATATCGACACCGTTGACTACTCGAAGACAGACAGCGGAGTCAGTTTGTTTGAAACAACCATCCGCTATCTGGGTGGTATGCTTTCTGGATATGATCTCCTTGATGCAGGGGCCTGTTCTTCGTGTGATGTAGGTTGCACCCGCTCAATGCAAATTTTATGAATTCAATCGGCTAACTGAATGATGATCAGAGAACATTGGACCATCGCTTGCTTGAGCAGTCGCAGAACCTCGCCGATATACTCAAATTTGCATTTGATACGCCAACTGGCATTCCGACCAATAATTTGAACATAGGGGATAAGACAACTGTGAGTTTCTTTCCCGATTACTTGCTAACTACTGAAATAAACGTCTAACGCATCTATTTACCTATAGGATGGTAGCAAAACGAACGGAATTGCTACCATTGGAACCCTCGTGCTTGAATGTATGTCTGATCAAATATATGATGACATCAGCTTGATACTGACCTCAAATAGGGACTCGCCTCTCGGATCTACTGGGCGACGATAGCTACGGCAAACTCGCACAGAAAGGAGAGCAGTATCTCCTGCATCCTCAGCCCAAATCGAGTGAGCCTTTTCCTGGTCTAATTGGATCCCATGTAAATATAGAAACGGGTCAGTTCCAGGATGCAAGGGTTAGTTGGGGTGGTGGTGATGATTCATTCTATGAGTACCTCATCAAGATGTATGTCTACGATCCCAAAAGGTTCGGAGAGTATAAGGACAGGTACGTATATTTGTTGTTTGAGTTGTTGTTAATTATGTGGTTTGGTTCATGCTTTACTCACGTCCAATATTACAGATGGATCAAAGCAATCGAATCCTCGATTGAGCATTTGAATGCAGAACCCAAACCGAACGTCACATTCTTGAATGATTATAGCAATGGAGTACTGAGCCAACATTCCGGTCACCTCAATTGCTTCAATGGGGGCAATTTCATCCTAGGCGGACAAGTTTTAGATAGACAGGACTTCATTGATTACGGACTCAAATTGGTCGAAGGCTGCCGAGCTACATATGCAGCTACCACCACTGGAATTGGCCCAGAGTCGTTTGGATGGGATCCAAAGCGAGTTCCCGATGGACAAGAGGACTTTTTCGAGAAGAACGGTTTTTGGATTGACAACCCGTCTTACGACTTGCGTCCTGAGGTTATTGAGAGCTACTATTACGCTTGGAGAGCCACCGGAGACACCAAAGTAAGTCAGACTACATACCCACTCCTAACATCCCTGACAGGTTACTGACTCCCCCCTCTAGTACCAGGACTGGGTTTGGGAAGCCTTTGAGGCTATCCGCAAATACACCAAGACGAAGAGTGCGTTCAGTGCTATCTCCGACGTGATGGACCCTAACGGTGGTCGTCAGCTCGATGACCAGGAAAGTTTCTTGTATGCGGAGGTTCTGAAGTATTGCTATATCACGTTTGCTGAAGAGGCGGATTGGCAGTCAGCGAAGGATGGGAAAAACAAGTTTGTCTACAATACCGAAGCCCATCCGGTTCGTGTTGCTGCCTCAGACTCTTGATGCTGAGCCTCACTCATGTGCTGGCAATGATCAATTGCTTCTAGCAATTTTCGAATTTTTGCTTTTCCACGACCCGTGCACGCAGTTTTTTGGCAGCCTAATCTCATACAGTATGCATCATTTCACATTCACAATCACCATTACTCATTTCTGGGATCCTTGTAATCATCAAGTGACTGATTAAGTGCTCTGCTTTTCTCAATTTGTCCTAGTCGAAAGAAGCCTTCTTATGTAGTCTAGGTACAGTATCTTCCTCGCTGGAGGCGTACGGTACGTGGGACTTCTTGTGAACCGAACAACGTTTGTCCATACCATATTGCATGATTGAATCATAGTTACTGTAATTAAGTGCAGTTCTTATGGTCAGCCACTGGTCTGTCGATCAAGCAGAGCGTATCAAGTTGCGCATGAGATCAATCCCTGACCAACAAGACACCACCCTAGTGCGGTCACCAGCTGATCCGGGGTGGATGCAAGCTACGCTCTTACTGTATACTTTGCACGAAGAGCCTAAAGCAATGTATCGGCCTTGTTGATAGTGACATCTATAGCGATGGGCATAAGCTCCTGATCACAGACATTTGAAAGCTGACTCGGTAAAAATTTCAGTGGCTGCATCGGGCAGATCTGGGAACATCGTGTCATGCTCAGAAAACTACAAAAGGCGTCGAGCTCCCTGAATTCGCCTTGAGCAGAGAGGGCTTAGACCATCACTCCAGCAGCATCGGCATCAGAGCAGTCATGGATTCCAACGCAATGGATATTACCATCCACAAGAATTCCTTGGTTGCCAGCGAACTTCTCGCATTGCCCCGGAAGGATCTTGTCAAGCATCTACGGTCTTTGGTCTCGTCAGGGACGTCGGTCTATCAAGTGACGGTTGACCTCCTGGACCACATCCACTTGTCACGCCTCCCTCCTTATATCTTGACGACATGGCTTCCTATCGCCATCAGGAGTGACCCTGCCGTCTTGAGGGTAGTCATCTCAGATACGATCTCTTGCAATGCCCGAAAAACTGGCCTGGGTATTCTCAGATGCGTCGACAAAAAGCATTTTGTGCCGAAATCTCGCATATGGGAGACAATTGGTGGGCCGCAAGTTCTCATAGAGTTGTTCACTATCCTTTCACACCAAGATGTTAAAACACTCGCCCGAGTTGTGGGACATAACAGGGCCTTCAGGGACAACATCAATCCACAAGAAGCAGATGCTCTCATTCTGCAACTCTTGCCTGGCCTGCTTCGCAATGGCGACCCCATGGATCTGGATACTGAGTCCTCCCTATGTGCTCAGACTGAGAACCTTAGCTCCCTACTTCATCTCGGAAGTGACGATCTCATCGCTCAACTGTTCAATGAACTTTACTCTCCCGACTTAAAGGCTTTCAATGACATGCCCTTCGCCTTGGCCAGTTCACACGTAAATGTCCTTCGTCAAATAGCTACCGGGCGTGTTGCCGCTCATCCAAAAGCCAGAAAAAATCTTCTATTATCCAGAAAGTCTCTCTGGCTTATGAAATTGATCGAGTCTAAGCAGCCTTACTGTCCAACGGCCGACCTTGCCCAGGAGTTTGGTGATTCAACAATTGTTCATCCTGGGATTCCTTTCGTTATCGATCTGATGAATTGCGCCCAAGATATTCTGAAGTGGAACACGTCACAGGTTGTTTACAAGGCTTTGGAGTGTGCAATTCACGCGAAGACACCATTCCAGTATATCGTGCCCCTTTTTCAATATTTTTCTACGAATATTGGATGGCCATCGAGAATTCCTGTCTTTAGGCTGGCTAAGAACGTCATTAAATTCTGGTCCATGACGTTTACATCGCCGCTACTTGAGCGTGACATGGTCAAGCAATTACCAGCAAATCATCCCTCAAGGCCAGCAGAGGGAGATAGAGCTCAGTTAGAGGATCTCCTCAAGTGCCATCTTTCCGACTTAGGGCAACAGTTGACGCAGGATTCGGTGATTGACCTCTCTGATGTCGACCGTTTCTTGCCGTACATGCAGAGATCTGTGCGTCTGGATTTCATCAAGTTGTTTTTTCGATACTTTCATCAATTGGATCTGGAAGAGCAACCGACTGCCTCCTCTGTCACGAAGCATGATTTCACGATATGTCCCACAACATTCGAGTTTCTCCATGGTCCAGACGCACAATGGCTGTATGAGAATCTCGAAGCATTGGCTCACCCTGAAGACTTCATCAATTTTCCCGGAACGTATAGTGCCTACAGCTTTGCGATTCGTGCAGATGAGAACCTTCATTGTAGAGCACTTTTTGGTGCTTTTCTCGAGTCACAAAACGCTGCCTTTGATGGGGGTATGAATAAAACCCAAACAGGCAAGTCAATTCCCCCTACCCCATGCTCCCTTGTCTGATAGTAGATTTGACTAACATGCGTGGTGTGCATAGCCATATCATTGTATAAGGAGCGCGCAGAGGCATCTTCAACTCCAAGTGTGAGACAGCAATGGGTTTGCAATGCTATCGAAGTCGCTGCGAAGAGCGAAAATCTTGCCCTCCTCAAAGACGTAACGATTTGGTCCGAACGATTCCTCAATGATCCTGTGAGTCGATAATTCCAATCTCTACTTCTTGCATTTTACTGACTGACGAATTTCTTGCAAAGCGTATCGGAGCTGATATACACAATTTCTTGTGCAAGCCTTTCTACGCGAATGTTCTTTCCTGTGTATCCTTCACGGATTCCAGGAGATACAATTCCCTGGAAGTATTGGCAAAACAAATTGAAGAAGCCAATTCAATTTTGAATCTGCATATCGACCTGATGCTGAAACTCTGCCAGCTACCTTCCTTCAATCACTATAGTTACGGCAACATCCATGTCTCTCTGTTCAGTTATGTTGCGAGACAACGAGGTTCATGCATCCGACATTTCCAGAAACTGGGATTGGCGACTTTAGAAAAGATCAGGGACGTATTGCTAGGCTCACTCAAACCTATTTTACTAAGATATGAGAGTATTGGGCTATCAGATGAGTTTGAGAGCTTACACTGGGATCATACTCACGGTGTTTTAAGAAGGCTTTCTTACTCCTTTGGTCATCCTAACGCTATGCTACCGTTCCTTGATGACCTTGCTAAGGAAAGGGATCTCATTTGGGCTCAAGCCCGCGCCGCTAGAAACCCAGCAGTGTCATCACTCGGGGCCATGTGGCCAAAAGGCTTAGCGGTTCAGCATCTTCTGCCAGAAGAAAAATTATGGTTTTCTCAGGTTTTCAAAAAGCCGGAGTTAGCCCCTTATATCTACCAGCGAGCCAGGGCAGTGATGTACTTTTCCGAGGAAGCAGCCAAACCGGTACAACCAGCGGATGAGGAAGTCATCAGCTGTTTCACCGACGACCTGATTACGGTTATTCAGGCATATATCAAATCCCTTGATAAGTCGCAAGTTGGGCCCGCAGTGGTTCGGTTGTGGAAGCATTATGAAAATGTGCTGGGGTATCAATTCCATAGATACTCCACACTGAGAGCACTTCTGTCTGATTCTTTGGGTCATCTCAAGCACTGGCAACAAAAGAAGGCCAAAATTGAATTGGGGTTAGAAGTTCCTTATGAAGCGCAGATTAACCCGCTCCCTGAGATAGCAACGGGGAAGCCTTGGCAACCAGCACCAGAACACCGAGCTCCATCTGCTATGGGCGAGTTGACATCCGAGCTGACAGTGCTGGATTGTCTTCTGCATTGTCGACGACATAGTTTTTTCTTTGATGGAAGGTTTACAAAGATAAAGGATCAGCCAAGTGATAAGAGTGCTGATGTCCCGAACGTCTGGATTCCCCCTATGTTCCTGCGAAAGCTCCCGCTGGAGACCCAGGACGCAGTGATTGTTACCGCAATTCTCGTCTTGGACAAGATATACGGGAGTGAACTGGGTGCAAATCAATTTAAAGAATTTGAATATCGATCTCAACATGTGAAGCTGGATGATATGTTTTTGTCACTACCAGGTACCAGGTCGACGGAGTCACTGGCACGTCACGCATTGAAAACCCTTCAGCACACTGTCAATGTTGTTCCTGCTGAACAATTGCATTGGTTAGCAGACAAGTTGCTCCATGCTGCTGCTGGCAAGTCAGAAGGTGTTGGTTATACGGCTAGTGTCAAGGCTGCCTTCAAAGTCTTATCATTGCTTACCGAATCAGACAAGCCCCAATTAGCCATAGATTTGGCTTTGCAAGCATTACAGCTACTGCCCACGGAGTCTAAATGGCATCAGCATGTCATAAGCCCGAGGTTCGCAAGCCGTTTACCTCGAAACTACGCGCGTGCACTTGCAATTGGCCTGGTTGATCATGTTACTAATTCCATTGAGGCGAAGAAGGATATGGCCGCTGATAATCCTGAAAGGCCTATCATCAAAGTGTCAACGGTGAAGATGATGACCACTCATTTAGGGATACTGCTTGGACCAGAAGAGGCTGAAACATCATTGAAGACCTTATTTCAATTAACCTGTCATGTTGACGTGCGAAAGGCCATTCTGGAATCTCTAATTGATCTCATTGCCGGCTACTACGCTACTAATATTCAACAAAGCAGTCGCATATATAACACCTTGGTCGCCCTGTCCTCCGTTGCAGCACAACCAAGCGAAAGATCTCCAACATCAGTAAGGGCATGGAAGGAAGCGGAGGATGGAGGGGAAATGCCGACAGTCGATGAAGAAAGGCCAATTCAGGACCTTCTTCTCTTTGAGGCTAAGGGAAGACTTCCCAAAGATCTCCATGAAAATTACGTTAATGCCGTCATTATTCCTATACTCAAATTATCTGCAGAGAACTGCAATCGATGGTTCCGCATATTTCTCGACCGTCTTCCGTTGTCTGACAAGGCCAGGACAGTCACAGACTTTGGCCCTTTTTCAAGTGCCATCGTTGAACGGATCTTCGTCACATGGCGTCGGCACTTACCCAAGTCATTCCTGATTGACCAGCGAATGAATGCCTTGAGCTATATTGCCTTCAGTAAACTATTTGAAGTCAACGCGCTTCTAGATTCTGCCGACAAGGGATGGAGAGATACAAGAGCAGGACGAGTGTGGCAGAGACGTTGGGAGGAATGCTCTGCGAGATATACGTTCTCTGCTCTTGCAAAAATGATATTCTCCGAGGAGACAACCCTTGTGACGAATGGAATAACACATGAGGATCTAGTGAACGAATTTAATGAGCAGGCTTTGCTTGTGGCGCATTTCCCAATAGTTGCTCGATCCAAGGGCCTGTTGATAGACAGAGCCCCATTCAATGCAATGTGGGACTCGCTACAGCCACAAACTTCGCCTACAATCATGAAGCAATTGAAAAAGGAAAAAGCCACTATTCTGGGGAACATAGCCGCAGAGTTACAACGTCGACACGCACTCAATGAAGCCCCTGAAGGTGGACTACCTTGTTCATACATTCTACCCGCTCCTTATACTCTGGTTCCAGCCACCTTCCCATATCTTGATAAGGACGATTCTGAGCTGATCGCATCAATGATGAGCAGCGTCATTGAAGCTATCGGACAGTGCGCTGTTGATATGAATATGGGGGCATTTCAGGAGATAGTGACTGCAGTTCAGCAAAGGCTAAGCGGTGATGAGAAAGCACGTTGCGCTGCAATACTTGGCAACGTTCCTGTGCAAGAGAGCGTCAGCCTTGAAAATTCACTACGAATTTCAATGGCATGTCAACTTCTGGAGCACAGCTCCCACGCAGAGAATGATGACGTGAAGTCTATGTTAAAAAATTGGGGCTCGAGTTCGGTTCAATGGGTACGCTTACAAGGCTTACGGATTAAGAATGAGGCTGTGCAGACGTTTGTTAGTGATCTGCTTCTAGATTCTGAATAGCAAGCGGGCAGGTTAATTGTGAGGAGCAGCAGGTAACATTTCAGAATGGCTGAAAGGCACATTGTCATGCACTATGATTGAGAGATCACCCCTAATAGATAATAATTTTAATTGACGGACGATATTGATCAAATCACCACAAGTGACGATATATGAGCAAAAAGGAGAAGAAAAAGAAAAAAGGGAATGGTGATCAACGAAAATTGAAATCGAATTTTAACCCCAAAAACTCCGTAGTGCTGCTGGCCCAGAATGCAAGCTGAAAAAAAAGAGAAAGAACAAGAATAAAATGATCATGTAACCCAGCGGTAACTAGCATAACGACCTGCTGTCTCCGACTTTCTGATAATCTTCACCACCTGTCCACGTCGTAGACCCAGATATTTAGCCACGGGGTCAGCAGCCTGGATACGAGGTAGCTGTGACTCCTTAAGCCTATACCTCTCTAGCAAGCGCTTCTTCTCCTCGGCGCTCAATAAGATATGCTTAGGGACGAGTTCGTGATGTGTGATATTAACGAGAAGCTCCTGCTCTAGGAAATGCTCACAAAAGCGGCCAGGAAGACTGGTGAGCAATCGAGCAGCGGCGGAAGAGACTGCGGTGGCGGTGATGAACAGACCGCTGTGATAATTCTGCTCGTCGACAAGATGGAGGAAATTGCGAATCTGCTTGGTTCCAACGCTGGTGACGTCCGAGCAGAACTCAACATAGATAGTGCCGCAGTCGGAAGTTGGGTTTGGGTTGGCAGTTGTTGGCAGGGGTGTATATTTCTCTATCATAGCCTGTGACGGCCTAGCAGTGATGCGCATCTTGGATCGGCTGGAAAAGAAAAAGACGTTAGGATTGGATGTTGTGATCATGACGGAAACGATTGAGACTGAACATACTCAGGGAAGCCTAATCCGTCAGAATAAATCCGTCTGAACTCTGACAGGCTGATCTTAATCTCGCTCTCCGTCAATTCGTAGCCCTATTTCAATGCAAAGTAATTAGTACTGCATTGCCAATGTCTAGCAAGAAATCAAGGAGAAGGAAGGGAAATCCATACACGGTCAGCCAACATCTCCAATACTGTCCTCCATGTGCGCCATAACTTTGTCATGGAACGGTCAGCCTCAGCAGACGCCGTTGAATGAGTGAACTCTTCGTCCATGATGGGCAAAGCAACGGCCGACTTGAGCACACACTCAGCAAAGCACGAGTGCGCGGTGCGCGAAAATCAAAGCAAGCAGGCCGGATTCCAGAGCTATCGCAGTCTCTATCAATCCACAATAAAGAGGAAAGAGACGTGCTTCAAGCTGATCAACCTGACCAGTCCGGAAGGGAGGCTGTTGATGCGACGAATCTCCGTGGATAGCGCCGTGACCTAGTCCTCCTCCAGCGACGCGAATAGCTGTCTTATCTGTTTGACAGTCTGTCTCTCTGTATATCACCTCCACAGCAAGCCACAAGCCCAGCAATCAACGGCTTGCCAGATGATATTGCGATGGGCGTTTAAAGTGGTGATTGCTGATTGACTGATTGATTGATGCTTCCTCTCGTCTTCTTCTGCTGCTGTTGCGAAGTAACAATTTTCTTTCCCGTTCGGGTTAGCGTGAGAGAGTAAAGTGCCAAGCTAGTTATTACTGTATCTGGATTAGTGTGATTTGTTTTCCAAATGGAAGGTTTATCCGAGATGTCGGTGATTTGTTTTTCCTTTATTTTTTTTTTATTTTTTTTTTTTAATTTAATTTCTCACATCTCAACATCAAATATACACACACACATATAGAAAGTACTACCAAGTGCTATATACATTAAACTGTACCTATTGATGGGATATCGACGATCTGGGATGTATAGCAGCTTTGCGGACTATTGTAGAGCGTAGTACAAAGTATTAAGGACCGGAAATCACATCCCTCCAATATATTCATGGTAGACTGAAGAATTGAGGACACATCTCCCGCGGTCCGCTTTAAACGTCGTTCCCGACTTGTATCAAGCGCTGTTCCTTACTTTTTATGTACTAATAGTTCTACGGGCTCCATCATCATCATCGTTATCATCGTCATCATCATCATCATCATTACCTTTCCCCTCCTCCGCCTTCTGTCCAGGCAATCTCCGTTCTCCCCCCTTTTGTCACCTCGTCCCTGTCAAATATATATACGGAAATGGCTGCTGCTGTCGCCGATAACTCCTCCGTTCCTCAGGAGCGCAAGGACAAGATCAAGAAGCCCGAGGAGCCAAATGAGGAGGCCTTCAAGGCCAACGTTGCACAGGCCGAGAAGACTCTAGCCGATGCTCAGCAGAGACTTGTATGTGATTGTTCTCCTCCAAAAAAGAAAAACAATGCGAAACATGATGATTAACGGTTGACCGTTTTCGCTTTCCACGAATATAGGCTGCAGTCAAGGCGAAGATAGATTCCGCAAAGCCAAATAACCAGGATTCCCCCGCCGCTAAGAGACAAAAGGAGTTGCGCGCAGAGTTGGCGACTATCAGACAGAAGCAGGGTACCATCAAGAACTCGCGCGGTTCTGTCCAGGAGAAGATCAATTCCCTCGAAGCTACTCTCAAGTCTCGCATCGCCGAGCAGAAGAATGCGCGCGCCAAGGTTGCTTTCAAGAACGTTGACGAGCTCGACCGTGAGATCAAGCGCCTTGAAAGCCAGGTCGAGGCCGGCTCTATGAAGCTTGTCGACGAGAAGAAGGCTCTTGCCGAAATTTCCAGCTTGCGCAAGCAGCGCAAGGGTTTCTCTAGCTTCGACGATGCCCAGAAGGGAATTGACGACTTGAAGACTCAGATTGCTACTTTGAAGAAGACTCTCGACAACCCTGAAGCCCGTGCCTTGAGTGACAGGTACACTGAGATCCAGAAGGAGCTCGATGTCATCAAGGCTGAGCAGGACGCCGTTTTCAAGAACCTCAATTCTCTCCGCGACGAGCGCACTAAGATCCATGGCGAGCAGCAGGCTGCTTTCCAGGCTGTTCGTGCCATCAAGGACGAGTACTACCAGGCCCGTAAGGCTTACAAGGCTTACCGCGCCGAGGCCTCGCGCATCTACCGCGAGCGTATCCAGGCTGAGAGAGAGGCTCGTGACCGCGAGCATCGCAGACAGATTGCCGATAAGAAGTTGGAGGAGGCTTCGCAGCCCGCTTTCACACAGGAGATCCTCACCGCTGAGGGTCTCATCAGATTCTTCGATCCCAACTTTGACTTCTCCACCTTGGGTCTCGGTGAGAAGAAGGAGGACACTGGTGCTCTCCGCGCTGGTGTTGGCCGTACTGTCGATGACTCTGGCTTGAAGGGCATGAAGGTTCTTAAGAAGGAGGAGGATGACTACTTCGTTGGTACCGCAGGTAAGGGCAAGAAGGGAAAGAAGAACAAGGGCCAGCACACTGCTGCCCCATCTACTTTCAACCTCAGTGTCGGTGTCATTGAGGAGCTTGCCCGCGTCAAGGTCGACCCCCCAATGAGCCAGGAGGACGTCCCTGCTGTCGTTGAGAAATTGGCCGAGAAGATCAAGGACTGGAAGTCTAAGCAGGCTGCCCAGACTGAGGCGGTGAGTTGATACTCCTGAATATCCGTATAACTATAACTTTAACTAACATGCTTACTTCTTCCCAGAACATCGCCAAGGCCAAGGCCGAAATCGAGAAGCTCGAGAATGAGTCTGCTTCCACCGAGAAGAAGGAGGGCTCGACTGATATCGCTAAGAAGCCCGCTCAGAAGAACAATGCTGTCGACGACAACAATGGAGTCTCTGCAGAGGCTGAATTGAAGCAGGAGAAGGAGGCTACCGAGGATGTCACCGAGGAGATGAAGAAAGCTTCTATTGAGGAGTCTCAGTAATCAAGCCGACTCCATAGCCAGCCTTCCATCGACCGCATCTTTGCGAAGGAACAAAACAAATAAAAAGCCGAATACAGGGCCTTGCCTAGCTTCTCACTTAGGGAGGAGGCTCACACTACCTGCTCAAAAGTAGATTGCATGTGGTCTCCCCTTCACTCGCTTATATATATCTGCCATTGTCATTTCCACTTTAGCCGGCGGTCTCTGATTTCATTCTATTCATCTCATGTATTTTGGAATATATATGAATATGTCTCCATATATGTATGACTACGGATATACGATCCCTTTATTTGAGCAACTTCGATTCAGAACGTCCAAATATCGTGAAAAAAAAAAAAGCTGGACAATCTTCAGATATGTTTCGAAACAAAGAAGCCATATCAGGGATCACTTGCAGCTATGCAAGGTACTGCACAAGTTCACTTGATGCAGGACAGGCAAGATGATGACCCACGTGTAGAGATAAAATTTCATTGATCAAATATAAACTGAGCAACTGGACAATTAGGAGGCGAGTGCAATAAGTACACCGAAGAAAGGTATGGATATCAGACTCGAGTCTAGGAAAATGTAGCAAGCGTCAAATACGACAAAACAGTTTGGACGAAGCAGCAGAAGACGAGATCGAACGGAACAAAACAACAAACCTGAACAGAACATGAGGGGACTCGAAATCATGACGGCAGCAAAGCGAAGAAAGGATATGGAAAAGATAATGAAGTGCATGGAAAGCAAAAGAGTGCAAATAGAAGCAGACATCGATGAGTCGTTCTTTGATGAAAAAATCACGATGGTAGGAGGCGTAGTCCATGCCATTTGCCGGCGCCCTGCGTCT
>AZGZ01000019.1:70419-80672 GCA_001636715.1 Ascosphaera apis ARSEF 7405 | reverse complement strand
CGTCGTCATCCAAAGAAAACTGCCTATAGGCAGAGTGAATTCTATGAAGCCATGGAGGAGCTGCTCATTCAGAATGGCTCGCTAGAGATGATGGCTGTTCTTTTATCCAAAAGTAAAGAAGCAAAGCCAAGCATACAATTGCCAATACTCAAATCAAACGGCACGTCAAAAGATGTGAACGGACTTCTGAAATTAGCATGCAAGCACCGAAATTCCGACATGGTATCGATAATCAGCACGCATGCAGACAGCTTCGCTTTGAACGAGTGCCTGAAATTTTGCTTAACAGAGCGGGATTTGGAATCTGCTACGGCTCTATTGCAAAATGACGCAGACCCCGTTGACTGTGGTGATATATTCTTGGCTTGCGCGAGGAATGCGGGATGTCAAGACCTCGAAACGATTACTTTGCTCTGCAGCTCAAACAAGAAAGTCAGCCCCGCGACACTGGACCTTGCTCTAGAGTTTGCAACTATGCAGGGTAATCTTGAGATGGTCGTGACGCTGCTTAAGGGAGGCGCGAATGGCGATAAATCAGGGGTATTGGGCAGGGCTGTTCGTGATGGCAAAATCAGTATCACAAGTGCCTTGATATTGAGTAGCAGACCTCCAACCCCGATGTCGCTTGACAAAGCCATACCTATAGCTCTCGAATCTGAAGATTCCGTGACTCGTGAAACTCTTATTGAGATCCTACTCTGTGGGGGTGCTCAAGGCCCAGCCGTCAATCAAGCACTCATAACAGCTGTGCACGAGAATATCGGCCCATTGGTGCATCACTTGATTACACACGGAGCATCAGTGACCTTCAATGGTGCAGAGGCACTCACAACGGCAATATCCCTGGGATACTTCTCCGTAGCTTGCGCATTGCTGGGCGGGAAAATGAACCCTCAAACTGCATCACACGTGCTTTCGATGCTACCTGGGATGGACTTCTGCCTCTCAGTGAAGCAAAAGACTGTAATTGTGGCCATGCTTGTGGATTGCGGAGCTTATGGTGATGCGCTGGGCGTTGCACTTGTTGATGCGGTTTCCAAACAGCAGGTGGAAATTGTCGACAACCTCCTGGAAAACGATGCCCCTGTCGGCTTCAATAATGCACAAGCACTACGACATGCTATCATCCACCAATCTGCACCACTACTCGATCGGTTATTACAGCGATGTCACTCGTCAGATTCGTTACTACTTGGCACCTGCTTTCCAATCCTGTCATCTCTCCCACCGGACTCGCAGCTCAAAACTACGAGAAAGCTTCTCGATGCGGGAGCCACTGGACCAGCTGTGGACGAAGCATTGGCAGCTATAGTCAGCAACCCTTCGTACCCTGAAAGAGGAGCACTTCTTGAAGAATATGTGGGCCATGGGGCAGACGTGAATGTTGGCAATGGCAAATGTTTTGTACATGCAGCTGCTGAAGGGGATATCCTTACTTTGAGTCTCTTGCTGTCGGGACGTCCTTCCCCTGAAGCACTTGCGCAAGCTATTCTGCCCGCATGTCAATTGCAAGAAGCGACGAGACTTACGGTCCTTGATCTGCTTCTGAGTGCTGGTGCTCGCGGGCCTGTCCTGGATCAGGGACTGCTCGCTCTTCTGAATAGCGATCCTATTGAAATCCCTGTGATTGCTCTCCTATTAGAAATCGGCGGTGTTGATGTCAATGTCAATGACGGATTCGTTCTTGAGTATGCTGCACGCCAGGGAAATCATGAGCTTTTGTGCGTGCTTCTACGGTATAGACCTACACAGTCTAGCCTGGATAACGCTTTCCGCGCTGCGATGAAGTCGTCGACTGATGCAGAAACCCAGTACACGATTTGCCAAACTCTTCTTGCAGCAGGAGTAACAGGGGAACCTGTGAGTGATGCTCTTATCGCCGTTCAAAACTCCCAGAGAAGTCATCCACTCCTGCTTGAGTTACTTGTCACAAGCGGTGCCGACATCAATCATAGAGATGGCACAGCTTTACGAAAGGCAATTGAGATGCGGGACGGAGGACAGATCGCGCTTCTTCTATCTAGCTCTAAGCCGCTTACATCTGATACACTGTATATGGCACTGACAGCGCTATCACGAACGCCCTGGGCAGAAAAATGTCATATTGCTCGGACGATTCTTGACATTGGCCGCAGGAGATCTTCGGATTATATCAACAAGATTCTCATCGAGTCCATCAAGACCCGAGCTGAGTTTGCCTTTATACAGGTACTTATTGAATTTGGTGGTAATATCAACTATCGCGACGGAATCCCCTTGCGCCATGCCATTGAAGCACAAGATCCTGAACTTGTTGAGCTTCTTCTCGAACAAAAGATCACCCCAAGCACCCTTGAAACCGCTTTTCAGTCCTCAATGAGAATCTCAGGAAGTGTAAGAACGTCTTTCCTTGAGAAGATCTTTGCAGTGGGCTATGTGTGCAAGCAGATTGACTCGGTTCTGGTGAAGGCTGTCAAGGAGAATCCGTGTGAAACACAATTGGTAGAGCTTCTGTTGGATCATGGTGCCTCTGTCCATTTCAATGAAAACGAGCCCCTTATCCATGCGGCAATTTCAGGGGATGTTCAAACACTCACCACCTTGATTGCAAAAAGTGTCAATAAAACGGCAGCAACATCTGTGCTTGAACATCTCGTACATCTGAACGACAAATGGGTCTCGGAACGAGGGGTTGAGGTCGTGAAAATTCTCCTTGAGAATGGTGCCACTGGCACTATACTCAGTGAAGTGTTGTGCAAGTTTGTTGAATTGTCGGCAATCGTACCACGATCAGCTACGTTCGTGGATCTGCTATTGCAATATGGTGCAGATCCCAATCATGGTGACGGCCAGGCTCTTTGCCTTGCCGTCGCGAATGGGAATGCTGAAATTCTTCAGTCTTTGCTCTCATTAGAGAGAGTACTTCCTCCAAATCTGTCTCGTGCATTTACCAAACTCTTCTCGTCTAGTCTGCCTGAAGACATCGCTCTGAGATTATTTCATATCTTTTTGCAACCACCGAGGGAGCTTAGTGATTTGACCGGGCCAGAGCCCTGCAGCGAGGGGTTTCTTCCAGAACCCATCACATTCACTACCCTGAATGAGTGGCCTTCGGGGGCAGACCTCTTAAATGCAATTTTAGAAGCCGGTGCAAGTGCTGAGACAACAATGCCATATATTATTGATACCGAAGAGGGTGTAGAACAGGTATCGCTACTGTTATGGGCACTTCTACAACCCTCGTGTCAGATCAGCGTCGAGGTGATAGCCACGATCTTGAAGTATGGTGGTAAGTATTGCAATTCGTTTCAATTGTTCCAACGTGATAAAGGCGCTAACTCTTATCCAGCAAACGTTAATTTCCAGTCTTCACGATCTTCGCAAAGCCCATTGCTTGTAGCAGCCAGCAGCGGTCGGCCTGAGGTCGTGAGAATGTTGCTCGAAAGAGGTGCTGCTATATCTGCTCCTAACCATAAAGGACACACACCATTGTTTCTGGCCACGAGGGCTGGTGACCATGAAACAATGCGTATCTTGATCAACGCTGGCGCTGTCATTAATGATGGTAGTCTACATGAAGCTGCTAGGGAGCTCGACACTGTGGCGACTGCCCTACTCATGGTCAATGGTCATGATCCCAATTTTGCTTCCCTACTTCATTATGGCCGCACGGCACTTGCCGAATTGTGCCTATACTCATCAGCTTCGCCAAAAGACTATGGAAGGTTACATGACACAATCAGGCTGTTGATCGCTAATCAAGCTGATTTTACAGTGAGAGTTCAGGAGAAGCCCCTAATTTTCCACGCAATGGACAACTCTGATGCTGGTGTTGAAATGACACGCTTTATTCTGTCAAATTGGCTCTGGGAAGGCATTAACGATGACAGCTGCCTCTATTATAAGGATGGTTTTATATACTCACCCCTTGCGTATGTCAGCAAAGGGCTCTGCCAGACATTAGAGCCCGACGTGCTTTTGCAAATCCTAAAAGACAATGGTTGCAAGTATGTCTACTACCAAGAGGACAAAGTGAATCTCGCAGTTGCATCTCAGGACATGGTTGGTAATCCCCGAGGAACTTAATTACATCTTAAGAACCACCAAAAAAAAACACTTCTGGAATATAAGGAAAGAAGTAGACATGAGCTAACATCAGAGTGCGATCTAGATCTGCCTGGCAAATAAGAGAAAAACGTACGAACGCATGCTTTGTGCATTCAACAAACCCGTGAAATAGTGAACACTATCGAGCTCTTGATCAAAGTCTGTATCGTACCGAGCCACCATTCGATTGCGGAAGAAGGACACGAGATGAATGAACATCAAAACTCGAATAGTGAACAGTCGCCTCTCGGACCCCTAAAGGTGTCACGGCAGTTATCGACTTTTGGACTCAAAAAAGGCGAGAAGAGTCACAATTCTCGATTGGTTTTCCAGGAGATGATAGCTCGAACTCGATTGAATTTTTGAGGACGGTAGAGAAGTCCAAAACAAGACGAGAAAAGACCGAGTCAGCGTGTGGCAGAAGCCAGTACAAAGCGAGAAGACAGGCCAGCTCTCCTCGTAAGGCGATGATTCACAAATTTGAAGTGATTATACGTTTGGAGAGAGGGGCCAAATGACAATCACACACGGGAACCCCTTTGTATCGACCCAGCGTAGATCAATCCCAATATATCTCAACGAAGATACAAAAATATGAGGTGGCATGACAACGATTTTTGTAGATATATCCCGAAAACAGAGACAGCTAATCAAACTTTTATGAAATTGGAGGAGGGCGTGGTATGTCTGATATACATATAAACTTGAAATTATACTGCCTCCATCATGACAGGCAAGACGCTAAAAAAATTTTAATTCTGACGAAAAGAGACATGGAAAACACGAAAAACAAGCGAGATAAAGTCCAATTGAAACACTGT
The DNA here is from genome assembly GCA_001636715.1 of Ascosphaera apis ARSEF 7405. Taxonomy (NCBI): domain Eukaryota; kingdom Fungi; phylum Ascomycota; class Eurotiomycetes; order Onygenales; family Ascosphaeraceae; genus Ascosphaera; species Ascosphaera apis. Next base: position 75,765 of record AZGZ01000019.1, on the reverse strand, counting down.
CATATAACGGTGATAACGAAACACAGACGCACTTAAGACAGATCGATCATGTCCTCTCTGGCAGGGCCGGTACCGATCCACCTAACGGGGATGCCAGTTTCTCTCTCGATGAACTGGACGTACTTCTGCGCATTGGGTGGGAGATCGTCCCATTTCTTCGCGCCCATGGTGTTAGACTTCCAACCAGGAAGGGTCTTATAGACGACCTCAACCTTATCCAAAGTCTCAATAGAGGCAGGGAAAGAGTCCAAAACCTTTCCGTCAATCTTGTAAGCGACACCGACTTGGATCTCGTCGAAGTTGTCGAGAATGTCGAGTTTTGTAAGGTTAAGAGCGGTATAGTGATTGATGGCACAGCTGAAACGGAGCATAACCATATCGAGCCAGCCACAGCGCCTCTTGCGGCCGGTCGTGACACCAACTTCACGGCCGATAGCCTGGAGTCTGACACCAATGTCGTTCAACTGCTCAGTAGGCATGGGGCCAGCGCCGACACGGGTAAGGTAGGCCTTGACGACACCAATGATGTTTGTGATCTTGGTAGGGTTCAAGTAGAGACCCTGAATGACACCGCCAATGCCAGTAGCTGAAGAAGTGACATAGGGGTATGTGCCGTTGTCGATATCCAACATCAAAGCATTAGCAGCCTCAACTAATGTGGAGCTATAATCGTTGTGCTGAGCCATGAAGGAGACCTGGTCAACGACGTGGGGCTTGAGCCTGGGAATGTACTCCTGTGGTAGATAGTCAGACCGTGTTCAAAGTGGTGGGTTCAAAGATAATTTCCATACGGTAAATCTGGCAAGCTCCTCGTCAACATCATACTCCATCAACTCGCCATAGCGGCGCTTGTAGTCCTCGGCCATGATGCGCAACTTTCTGTCGAGAACGCCCTCCTCGAAGAGCTCGCCAATGCGAACACCTCTGCGAGCAGCCTTATCGCTGTAGCAAGGGCCAATGCCCTTTCCAGTGGTGCCAACCTTGCGTCCAGCAAGAGCAGCCTCCTCGAGACCATCGACGACAGAGTGCATGTCGAAGCAGACCTGAGCGCGATCACTGATGAAGACACGCTCACGGGCACCGGTAAGGCCCTTGGCCTCAAGAGCATTGAGCTCGCGGAAGAAGCTGGGAACGTGGACAACGGTGCCGGAACCGATCAAGTTGATGCACTTAGGTGCACACAAGCCAGAGGGCAAGATGTGGAAGTCATAGGTGACACCATGGTGAACGATGGTGTGGCCAGCGTCTGATCGTAGCGAATTAGTAGGTCGCACAAACAGATCCGATGAAAGGGAGGCGCGCCGCCGATTAGGGGCCATTCGCAGGAACAAACATACTGTGACCGCCAGCTGCTCTACAGCAGAGTGTAGATTCTTGGGCAAGGAGATCGGTGATCTTTCCCTTTCCTATAAATTCGAGAATCAGCATCAGAACTGCAATAAATACCCGCGTCTCCCTCTTCGCGCAATGGACAAGCTATAACAATAACAACAACAACCACCACCACGACAGGAGCGTCCGGCCATACCTTCGTCACCGAACTGAGCACCGAGAACAACAGAGGTCATTTTGTCGTGAGATATATAGATAGACCCAAATTAAATATCGCGTCTTTTAGTTGCTACTACCCCCTTGCAAACTACTTTCAGGGCGATAAGGGACGACGAGGGGTTGGATATAAATTTTGCGGTGGTTAAGCCTGCAGTGCGGGGGGTGGGAAATTTAAATCATTAGCGCCATCCATCCATCCATCCATCCAACATGCCCAGCGAAGGGATAGAAGGTGAAGGGGCGAAGGCATCACATACCTGTAACGAAGCCAGAAAAAGACCAAGACGAGAAGAGAAGGGGAGAACCAACGAGGCGCAATTCAACTAGTTATTATACAAGACCGGGTTATTTTCCTTTCCCTCATTTATTTATTTTTTTTTTCTCATTTAATTTTTCTTATCATCCATCCATCATCGCCTGTAAGCCGTGACTCAATGTGCTAATTCGGTTGCTGGTTGTTCCGAGTATAACCATGATATATGTACGGGTGGGTGAGGTTACGTATGCACAGTATGGACGGGGTGTGTATGTGAGGGATATGGGCAAAAGAGTCAAGTAATGTTCAAATTCATTTGGGATATCATCTAAATGCAAATGCAAATGCAATATACCTATGCGTTCTGTTGGGGAGCTACTACCTTCTGCATCACCTTCCTGGCCTTGGAGAGCTGGTGCATCGTCATTGAATGTCTTTCCTGCGCCACGTTCCAATGCTCGCGGATCTTTGCGTCCTCTGCTAGCCAAAACATGTAGTCCATGAATGAGCCTCCTTGAGTCTCGATGCGGCCTTCATCATCGTCTGTCAAGTCTATGATCTCAACTTTGTTGTCGTCGCCAATTGCATTCATCCAGTTCGGCGACAGATGTGTCTCTAGCAGCTTTTGCCGTTCACTGAAGTGCGTTACCATATTTCTATTGAAGCGCTTCCATTCCTGGAAGTATGCGTACATGTCTTTCATGTACTGTTTCCAGATCCGGGTCATCAGCACAGTGTCTCCACTGGCTTTGCTCGAGCCCATGAGCTCGACCGGCACTTTGGGCGCTTTGGGTGGTTGTTGAAGAACAGTCTTGCCGTGCTTCCTTAAGGTTTCTTGTACACCAGGCTCTGCTGCTTTCGACTGGAATGGCAAGGACACTCCAATGTCATCAAGATTATTCACGCTGCCATTGTTTGTAGTTGTGAAAGGCGCTGTTTGACGCAGGTCATTCAAGTTAACAAACGGCTTCGAATTGAAGTTGCTGCTCGAAAAAGGCCCGTTTGACCCTGCAGATTTTGGGGCCGCAGAAGCCGTGAAAACGCCACTTGGTCGGGCAAAGGCCGGGGCCACTTTGGGTGCCGGTTGGCTTGGGACCTCTTCAGAGTCAATGTCCATCGGCTCTGGAGTTTCGTAATTCTGAAATCCATTGGTCGTCGTTGTCTTCGTCGATTTTGTATCACTTGTATTGATTCGCACCCCGCCATGCGCAGAACCCGGTCTAGACGATGATTTCTGACCAGGCAAATTGGCTGATGTCCTTCGGGATGGTCCCGCACGGCCGCTCATGATGCCGCCCGGGGGAACTTTAGTCGTCGATTTGTGACTCCATTCTGCAGGTTGAGTCCATGATGGTGTCAAAACTTCTGCCCAGTTTCCTTCTGAAAAAGTTTCTAAGGGTGACTTGTGTGGTTGTGTATTGCCGGTTTGTTGTCCGTTTGAGGTAGTCGCAGAAGGCTCCTTCTGAGCCGGCTCTGTAGGGTTTTCGGTAGGCGGCTGTTGAGCTGCTTGTGTTTTGAAAAGCGGAGGATTGGATTCAGTGGCACTATTAGAGGGTGCAGCTTTGCCATTGGCTTCAGAACCTCCCACATTTTGAGCTTCGAATTTGGGAGCTGCGGGCTGTGGCTTGGTAGACTCAGAGCTAAGAAGGGTACTGTTAGCGCTGAAACTCAAAAATGCAAGAAAGAAAAAAAAAATGAGGAAAGGGTTATAATACCTGTCAGGCGCAGGATTTTGAACCCCTTCAAACTTTTGGCCCTCGTTTTTGCTCTTGTTCTGCGTGTCGGTGAAAGTAAACGGGGTAGAAAATATATTAGATGTTGTAGTATTCGAGGTGAAGTCGAAATTGACGCCATTGTTGAGCCATGAATTGGAACCGCCTGTTGCCCAGGTGCCGAATAAATAAGATTTTGAACTAGAGTCCGGTGGAGGAACATTGAATTGAGTGAATCCGAACTTGGCATTCTGTTCGTGGTTTGTAGACTCAGAATTGGTGTAGGCTTTAGGCTTTCTGCTGCGGGGTGTGGCGGTGTTTCTTTTTGAACTGGGGGGAGGATTGGAGTCGGATGATGTGCCGCTGGAGGATGTAGACGGGCTGGGAGGTTCTTTCGTTGGGTGGGATGTGTTTTTTGGCCGTGAACCCTCAGGTGATATATTTTCTTTCGTGGCAGAACTCTCCTTAGTAGTTCCTGGGGCATGATTGTTTTGCTTGGATTGCTCAGCATCTTTTGGTTTTGACTGCGCCGGTATCTCAGTTGCTGTAGGATTTGACTCGTCATCATCGGTGGCGGCAAACATATGGGCGAAGGATTCGCGCTCCTTGCGACTTCGAGAATAGGAGGAGGTATTTTTGGCCATGGGCTCATCGCCATCTGGATCCTCGGGCGAAAATCCATGTTTCATCCGTTCCTTGCGTCGAGGATCCTTTCTTGGATCTTTGAAGAAGCTCTCATAAGCCGAATGCGGCCTTGGACGAGGTTGTTCTGCGGAAGCATTTTGACGAGCAGTCGGTGCGGGACGCGGCTGTGCGTTCGCACGCGCATTCATATTGTAAAACGCCCTGAATGCTTCAGCATTCCTTTGACGCCCATTATGAGTTCTATCCCATGCTGATTTCGGTGCATTCTGATATGGATTCGGCCTTGGTGGATTATTTGGGAATTGTTGCCCCTGGGGTCTGTTTCTGGCATAAGAGTCCGCGAACGACTGTGAGGATTGGCTGGTATGAGACCACGATGGAGTAGGCCCCGCTTGACGTCTAGCATTTGCCCTTGCGCTGTACGGTCCGCCAGCGCGGTGTCTCTTATTGTCGTACTCGACTTTCGTGGATGGAGTAGTCAAGATCTCATTAGCAGTGGCGATCTGTTGAAACCTTGCGACAACCTCAGTCTCCTTGCCTGGATTGCGATCAGGATGGAATTGAAGGGCTACACACGCGTGATTAGTTGATGGTATCATGGAGGAGGAACGCAGACCAGAGTTTGCTCACCCAGCTTTCTGTACGCTTTCTTGATCTCGGCATCTGTGGCATCTGAAGAGACGCCGAGAATGGCGTAATAATCGATATTGGCGTCTATCTTGACCATTTTGCATAGTATATTGACGCTGAATGTCGCATATGCGTGTGTGTGCGTGTGTGAGTAGATAAATAGGTATATATGTATCGCGAACGGTAGTGGCCTGGCTTAAGATGGTCGAAGATATGGAATGATGATAAAGAATGAGCTGGAGAGAAAGAGCCGGAGAGAGCAAATAGTGATGTAGCCGACAGCTGACAAGTGACAGATTGGCGCTTCAACTCAAATGGTGTTTCACAGCATGTCTGTGATCTGAAATTTGTCTCAAGAGATGCTCACGGCTGGTGTGACGTCTCTAAGTGCAGTATTAGTGCAGTAGTCCAGTGATATTACTGTGTAGCCGGCCGAGCGTAAGAACTGAGGAATGCAGAGCTGCCAAGTGCTGACAACCAACGACAAGGCTCTATCCAGTCTCATAAAAGGGTTGATTGGTGGGTTTGACGTAGAAAAGATGAAAAAATGAA
>AZGZ01000019.1:20862-63236 GCA_001636715.1 Ascosphaera apis ARSEF 7405 | reverse complement strand
GCTGCAGCCACCCCCGCCCAATAATGCAATGTATATATGTTTATGCTGATGAGAAAATATTCATGTCGTCGTTGTCCGAGGATGTTAGACTCTGTTCGATGTCGCTTCACTTTCGTCATCGCAGCACTCGCTGTTTTTCGGCTTCTCTGAATCAATTGGCCCATCCTCGGTGTTGTCGTCTTCTATCCAGAAGCTCTCAATTGCTCCGATAATGCAGACAATGCCGCAAGTCCACCAGGAAATTCCTGAGCATCCGATTTCAAGGCCTTTGGAATGAACAAACCCGGTGATGGTGGGACCGAATGCGCGAGCCAAGCTTGCGACTGATGCCGCAACACCGTTGATAGAGCCCAGAAGGCTCTTCGAGGGGGCCGCATTGGCTAGAAGAATGGCGTTTGCTGGGAATGCAATGACATGAAGTGTGATCTTACTGATCAAGGCACCGTATGCCGCTGTAACTCTCAGCTTCTCCGGAAGCATAAGAAGATACGGAACTGTAAGGTACAGCACAGGCCAGATCGTCAAGGCATATCTGTATGCTCTAGCGGTTCCAAAGTACCGGGCAACAAATGGGAACAGCCAAAGCTGGGCCACCATTGAATACACTCCCTGGACAGCAAGCATGCACCCGACCTGCTTGGTAGTCAGAGCAAGGCCGCCTGTGAAACTAAAGGGAAATTGCGGTTCCGCTTCTGGTTCTGGGCTGCTGAGGAAGATGGGCATGAGTTGATCGAAAGAAACGCTGTGGCTGCAAAAAAAAGTTAGCTATACCCCGGATTGATATATCATGTTCCAATTTCATGAGGGACATACTATGCCAAAAATCCATAACTAATAATGACGATGATGACTCTGCGTGTGAACGCAACAGAGAAACCAGCAGGAGGCTGCGACTTTTCGTTGCTCTCAACATCTTTCCATGTCTGGCTGAATGTCGCACTGTTCATCGTCTGGTACCCGTTCTCTGCTCCGTCGCAAGGCAATTGGCTGAGGGACTCATAACCTTCATTGTCCTTGTTTCCATTGATAGTGGATAATAGCCATCGTCCGAGCTCAAGGCCCCAATCGCGCTGGTGTCGCTTCTCCGCATGCGTTTCTTCCAAGAAGAGAATGCCGACTGTGATTCCCATAAGAAGAATGGCGACACAAATCAAATTGGGGAGTAAAAAGGGGAAGCTGTCAAAAATGCTCCCGCGTGGGAATAGTGAGGGATAGTTCTCACACGGCTGCGCTAGAGCCCCGCCCATTGCGGGACCAATAATGGAGCCCAGGCACCACACGAACGGCATGATTGAATATGCGCGTGGTTGATGCTTCTTATCGGTGACCAGTTCAGCAACCGTGGTTTGCAAGACACCAATGTTACCGTTCAGGAGACCACCTAATGCGCGGGCGAGAAGAGCCACGGGCAAATTGGGGGCCATTCCAAAGACAATCATGCTGATAGCCGTACCACTCAAGCCCATAATGAGGACTGGCTTTCTTCCAATTCTGTCGCTCATGCGACCCCAGAAAATACCAGCAGAGAACTCTGCGAAAGTAAACGCTGAAGTAACGCCTCCAGCGTATAGCGCAATCTTGCGATCATCGTCGGTGACATGGAATGAGGCCACCATGAAATAAACATATGGAAAGATCGACATGAATGCGATTGGCTCGCATAGCCGGCATAGTGCTGATTCAGAATGTCAGAGCACCGGTCAGGGGATAATGGCCTATACACCATCAAATTGAGGGGATCAAGACAACAAAATACCTAGGATAAATAATTGCTGAGTGGGGAAGGATGCCTGGCCATCCCCCTTTCGCTTGTTGCTGAGCAGTGATTTCAGCATCATCTTGCCAGTCCTTTGTTGCTTTTAGGTCGATATGGATAAAAAATAGAAGGAAAGAAAATAACAAAAGGAATTGAAGGAAAGCTCTTCGAAAAATGATTTGGATGAGATGATTGCGCTTCCTCTAGAGTTGTTCCTGCGAAGCTTCAACTATATATCTTTGCGATTTGGTACGACAATCTGGCAAAGGCGGTGCGTCAATGATGATTCAATATGTCGGATTCGCAGATATGCACACAGCTAGTGCATCTAGGCCGTTCACGAACTAAGGACAAAGGGAGAGAGAAAAAAAAAAAAAGAAATAAAGCTGATTGTGATATCGACAGCCTGAACAAAGTGGCATGTCCCTTGGAGCCGTGATATAGATCAACTTAGTTGTGATATGATACGTCGAGCGCAGGATCCCTTCTCAAAGATCTCCCTGATGATGCTTCGCAACTACTTAAATAATGTTGCTCAGGAGGCTACCTTTCATACGCTTGCATCCCTGAGTCTACCTATCTTCCTTCAAAAACAGAAAAACAAAAAGAAAATAACAAAAATGAGATTCAGATTAAGGTACACCGATTGAAATAGCGGGACTGAGGAATCCACATGGAAGAAGTGGATTGAGAGAAGCAATCATGCCAGGAGCCAGGAATTGAGGAGTGGTGCACTTGACAAATTCTCCCATCGCATGGACAATTGGCGACCGGAAAATATCGAATACACGCACGAGTCACACAAATTCACGGTTTCACAGCATCTTCCATCGATGTAGAAGGGACGGATCATGTTCCGCATCCACGACTAGAGCACTATAGAGCATTGATACATGGGTGACGTGCAAAAAACCAGATGGATGCAAGTTCGCATCGTTTCAACACGATGAGATGCAAGGCAAGGAACGGCACACTAGGCAAGCCCATGGAAGTGAACTATCTGGTGCATTACAGCCCGGCCGGGAAAAAGCAAAGGGCAAGTGGTTTTGTCAGGGGTCATCAGACTGTGCTGATCTGTCTAATAGTGGCGTAAGGCAAGCAGAGAATAAGAAAAATTCGAAGATCGGGCGTGGTCCCGGAGATCTGTCACAAATTATCTTTTTATACGCATCGGCCCTTGCAGCCGTGGTTCATATCTCGATGCTTCTCCACCACCAAGCTTCGGGCACGCTTCGAAAGACCTTTTCCCCGGCTTGCAAAATTGGAGTGAGAGTTTAAAGCTGGCACGCTAAACAATACCCACGCCGCAAAGCGTTCGAGAATCGCTGTCTGGGTTGCGGGTGCTGCAATCTCGATAGACTTCGCAGGGTCTACGTGCATAGATAAGGTACAGAACCCCTGAAGTTGCACTTGCAGCCACTTCAATGGTGGTGGTGGTTGTTGTCAATGCAAACGTTCGACAACGCGTCTTGTCCACTCATCGTGTACCGTCATGATTCGCGCCTGTCATCAGAATTGCAGACTTGACATCCATACATGGCATTGGGCTTTGTTCGCATTGCCACTCGTCGTGGTGGTACTACTTGATTGCTTACTGTGCAAAGAGCTGGGCGTCTTTGTCTTGCGCGTTGAATTGCTCATTGAACCAGCATTTCTCAGTAAGCCTCGCATACAAAGCTGAGCAATTGGCGAGGCGGAAGACCAGCCTACTCGTCCGCGAGATACGAAACGAAAGGCTTTGGGCCGATGCAAGCAGCCTCATTATATGACGCAAATTGGATTCCGGACCCGTTTCCATTGTCTGGCTCTGGGCGAGCAGGGAGCTGGACGCATTTTCTTGTTCGCGCCTCCCATGCTTGGCCCCTCTCCTTTACCCCCCTCCCCTCCTCCTCACCCCCAGAGGCTCGGTTCTTTGCTAAGAGATCGATATCCAGTTGGATTGAATGATTGGCATGATCATTCGCTAGAATTACAGTAGCCAGATAGGCAGCAGACTGAAACGCCCGTCATTATTCTCTCACCACGTATATACAGCCATAGTCAGTCTTTCTGAATGCATGCGTTTGATATGATACGTCCTCCCCCCTGGACCGAATTGAGTTTCGCATGCGCGCAGGTCAAGATCTTCACGCATTTTGACAACAATTTTGCTTACTCTTACGTGGGGTGATAGGCACTACCTTGATGAGTTGTGAGCTGTGGTCACAAACGCTTCTCGGTTTCTCGCATATTATGTCACCGATGAGTTGTGCATTCTGTTAAAATCGTTGTCGCTTTGCCTCTGCTGCTCCCCTCCGCATCGCAGTGGATGCATCTGTATATTTTGACCGTACGGACTACTTGACTATCGCAGCCTTGGATTCCAGTTGAGAGGCGACCTTCAGCTTCATGATTATTCCCCACTCTGTGAACATTCTCAATTCTTCTATCGCCACGGAGAGATATTTTGTTTTTTTCATCCAGAATTTGCTTGCGTGACCCAAAACAAATCGCCTGTGCACCAAACATTCCCTGTCCACGGCAGAAGCGGGCCGTATCCTGGCGGCAAACTAGGATTGAAGCTAGGGTCTGCTCAAATGGGGGGGCCCATATATGTGTACTATGATTTTACACTCATCCCCTGACTTACATAACATGTACATCATATAGGGGAAGTGCAGCATGGGGAAATTCAGGGAGGGGGGCCGCTGTTTGGAACGAGGAGAAGCAAATATGGAAATACCATAGAAGCGGACACGAACATTTGGCTGAAGATGTCGCGCGGGTCTCCCACAAGCGTCCCCGCTACGGTAAGCAATGGATTAGCGCCTGAACAGGCCACAAGCCTCCAAACAAATTGTCCTATTCAATGGTTTTAACTCCATCTTTCGATAGTGTAGTTACCATTCCCACGGTACTGCCACAGTCAGCAAGTGGCTCGATGAAGATGCAAAAATCTAGCTTATGTCAATGGTCTTGTGGCGAACATTTACTATTTGCAAGACTATTTGCACACCTGATATGTAGCTCCAGTTTTGCAAATATACATGGTGTATATTGAATTGGATTGAATTGGCAAAGCAGAGCCCCTCCCTTCCATTCGGCCTCATCTTACCCCCCCTCCCCGCATTGCTGTACGACACCAGATATAGCCAGCATCACAACAAGCCAAAAGATGGGCTGCTTAGGATTGGTTGGTCCGTGAACATCTCCCAGTTCAAACCAGCAGACAAACGCGGGCAGAGGCAAGCGGATCTCACTATCACCAGATCTCGATGGGCCGATACCATGATTGACTGATAACCATGTATAATATGGAGGGGAAAAGATAGCACAGACCCCCATGGTCAACTGCGGCAACGCCAGGGATTCTCGAACAACCACAACTTCTGCAACAGGGATGCGCGGGCGGGTGAGCGGTGGCATGATGAGGGCCATGATGGATGATGACACAGATCCATTAGACGCAGGCGCTGCTCCCGCACCGCATTTTGCACTCTGCACTGTTGTGCTAAATTGAGCAGGGCCTAGAGCTCCAAGACTAGGCCCAAGTAAAGTGGATTTCTGCCATACTGGCTATTAGCTGGCATGCCGACCTTATACCGAGCCCTGAGCCCCTCACTCTTCAAGGAATACGCGTTGCTACGTATAGTCAGGGGTCTCCAGGGGTCTCCAGGTCAGCACGATGCTTTGCAATGGATACGGTACATGGGACGGGGACTTCATTCTTAACCAAGTACGTACCCACGCTTGACCGAAGAAAAGTTTATCTGTCCTTAGGTGGCTCACCACCTTTCAAAATGCGCCGTGCATTCGTTGGACGCTTGCGAAAGACAGTAAGCTTTCACCGCACCTCAATTGCTAGCAGCAGCCTTCAGTCATGTCTACAAAAGAGGGGGCGTGACTCACGATTCCCTGTCTTACGGCTGGCGATCTGAGGAGGGGGTTTCCCCCTCTCTTGTTCCGAGAGATCGATCTAGCTCCATACATCCTAGTCATTTGCTTGACCCACAATATGTCAACAGAAGGGCGCGCAGCACGACGCGGGACAGATATAACGACTTAACCTTGTCAACGTCAGTTGGCGAGCGACGACATATTTGATATTGATTTTTGAATGGCATCAAATAAGTTGGTCATTCTCACGTTCATCTGTGTTTACCAACCGCCCTTGCTACTAAACTCAATTCTGAGCGTTACTCATCGCACTTTGGCATGGAATTTTTCGATTTTGACGCCGCCTCAGAAAGCGTCGATCAGACGTCTACGTGCCAGCTGCAAGATGACCGTGAATTAGACTTTGAAAGATCCTTATTCTGTCTAGACGATGACCAGTCAAATTTTCATGATAGGACCGATGAACAGGGACAGGATGGCCAGGGCATGACAGTCCAGGCTGGTATATTTGAGAATGGAACTATTGACGGCATCTCTCCGGCGGAGACAGATAAACGTCACGAGCGAGGGCCATCAGCGAATCAGGGTCAATCGAGCACCAGTCGCTTTTCAAAGAAGACCAAGAGAATCTTGAGCAATTGGCTGGCTGACCACGCCGCACATCCCTACGCTACCGAGGTGGAGAAAGTGAGGCTGTCGGAAGAAACGGGTCTCACAGTGACTCAAATTTCCAATTGGCTTGCGAATGCCCGACGCAGAGGAAAGTCAAATAATGTGACGACAGCAGTATCGAGCTTGTGGTCTATCCCTAGAAGAGGGCTTTCACCTGATACGTCATTTGCCGATTTGAACCCCCTAGAGCGTTGGACCTATGTGCCTCCAGAGCGCGAACCTATCGAGCCAACTGATCTTATGAGAGCTTTCTTGGCCGACAACAAGCCCACGGACCACCTGTCATACGTTACCTGGAATGACCATGAAGCTGTCAACAAAGCTTCCCATCTGGAGTCAGTCGCTTCTGAGAGTTACTTCAGCACCGAGCGAGAATCGACTTCAACGGACCCTACTGCACCATCTACATACTCTCATCAGTCGTCTCTAGCTTCTGGGAAGAGAGGCATCATCAGACGCAGGAGAGCGCATACAAAAAAGACTTCCTCTTCAGGGTCTTCAAAAGGCAAGAAAGAATTAAGATATTTCCAATGTACGTTTTGCCATGAGTCGTACTCGACCAAGTACGACTGGCAGCGACATGAGAAATCCGTTCATCTAGCTCTTGATAGTTGGACGTGCACGCCACTGGGTGCGGTTGATATCAAAGACAACAAAGCCTTTTGTGCGTTCTGCCACGCTCCGGATCCCGATAGGCAGCATCTAGAAGAGCACAACTACGATGTCTGCTGTGATAAGCCATGTGCAGATCGCAGTTTCTGGCGCAAAGATCACTTAGCACAGCACCTCCGCTTGATCCATAATGTCAAATTCAGTTCGCGAATGAACACATGGAGGCGCACAAGAGAGCACGTCAAATCACGATGTGGATTTTGCGACAAGTCTATGACTACATGGAAAGAACGAGTCGAGCATCTGGCCAGTCATTTCCGGGCAGGGTGTACCATGTCGAATTGGAAAGGGGGATGGGGGTTTGAACCGGATGTGGAGCAGTCTATACAAGATGCTATACAACCCGGTCTTGTCCATTCATCACGGCCATCATATATAGATGGCCTTGTATCCATCTCAGGCATGGCGAATAAAGCCATTCCACGCCAGTATTCCAAAACACAACGCAGTGGCCTCAGCTACGTACAAAATGCAGACTCATCGCCCCCGCCCCCATCTTCGCGACCTCCAGGCGCCAATATGGTAGGGCACATAGCAGATGATAATCATCAAGTGTGGGATTTAGGCAATAGGCAAGTCATCAGCAGTTGATGATCAAAAGTAGAGGCGTGTAGATTAGATAGTCAGGATCTATGTACGGCATAATGACACAGACCATGCCATACTGGAGCATAATCTCCTTTTGATGGGACGCTCACTGCCCCCTTAGTATTGTCTCGCCTTGAACACATATCTCAACGATAAGATCGATACACCAGGATAACCTCTCCATGAAGCTCTTGACTGTCAAATATGCGGGTGCACGAGAGTCACACGGCTGTGGGCATTGTGGCGCAATTGACCGATAGTAATTGCGTCGCACCCCAAGTGAAGGAATTGGCGCCCACTTGCCCTCATGTTTACCAATCCCATCAAATCTTGCCTTGAATGTCCTGAGCTGAACTAAGGCTTAACTTCATTTTCGCGTGAACAGTTCAATTGATAGCTCAGTAGTCCGTACGCATATGTGCGATGCGAACAAACCCCTTCGTCTTACCCCACCACCACACGGCCCCTACTGCGAAAGGATGATGACGGTGCAATTCAAACAGGCACCTTGAAAGACGGCACACCAGACACACCAGCGACTGTGAGTGGCCCGGTTCAGTCGTGATTATGCGTGCCATATGTACGGCGTTCTATGTATGGCTGCACTGCGGGTAGACACCCTGTACGCACCTCCTTCGGGCCGTCGATATCAAACGTGCTTCTCTCATGAAGGCAAGTCGATTGCTACTGTTGCTGATCAGACGGGGGGAATTTAATTTACTTACATATCTGGCCGTGTTTCACCACTCGCCAGGCTGTTCTCTTTCTCTCTTTCTCTCCCACTCGACTCGCCGTTAATGTGAAGGTTGAGCGTTGTTCGTTTGTGCGTTGTGGCTACTTAGATTGCTCCCCTAGCGATACCGTGGAGGGTCTCAGGGACACGAGCAGCTAAGGCTTAAGAGGTCCCTGGCCGAAGATCAACCAGCTAGTTCGCCGTGGCTTGTGCACAGCACACACATTTTTTTTTTTTTTTTTTGGCATAGGATCATAGCGTTAGCATCGACAGGGTTTGACTTCCGCTTCTTCTGCATTCAAAGGCATTCATCTGGAAGACACGCGAACGGCCAGATCGCATGAAGCTACAACTGTGCGAGCGAAGAAGAACCACCTGCGATGTCGTCTTGCAAGCTCCCAAACATCCCATCGCTGCGGAGACAGCAGCTGCGGCTTGAGTTGTATGTACATCATGCGCCGAGTGGTCGTCCATTGGGCGATTCGATCCGACCTAGAGATGCTAACAGCTTGATGAAGTGCCAGCTTAAGGACAGCTCCCCCGCCAGGCGTGTATATGAGCATATCTCCCTCTGACCCGTCTATGTGGTCCGGGGTACTCTTTGTACAGAAAGGTAAGTGGCACTCCAGCTTTCGATTGTCACAAGCGGTTTTCTTCGTGAATTGCGGCTGATGCTTGCACACAGGTCCATATTCATCCGCCATTCTACGGTTTCAGCTGCGATTTCCTCCTCTCTACCCGGATGTACCGCCAGTGCTCACATTCACCACCGATATATTCCATCCTCTCATAGTCCCATTGACTACATACTCATTTACGGCCAATCCTGGAGATGCAGGGACTTTCAGCGCAAGTGACGAAGAACGACTCCCAGCTGGCTGTTTCAGCCTGAGGCATGGATTTCCCCATTGGTTTGGGCGAAATCGAAAGCTGGCGCAGAGCGCAACAGGATCAACGCAATCAGTCAATGTGCAAACACCTTCACCCGCAAATGACGAAAACACAGATCCACTAAAAGCACCACAAAACATCCAGGCAGAAGATCCGGATGTCACAGAAGATTCTACCGAATTCATCCATATCGCATCCGGAGGACCTCATGGCGAATTGCCAGATGTTCCCGTGTTGAGTATCCTCAACTACGTGAGAACAACATTTGATGATGAGAATGTTCTTGATTCTATACCGTTGGCTGCTGCGGGCAATCAAGGAGCATGGCATGCGTGGCAATCGCATCGGAGATCCCAGAAACTCATGAGCGGGTCTGAGACCCCAGTAACAGATATACGGCCGTCCCAGTCCAGACTTCCAAAGGAATGGAACTGGGAGGGTGTTTGGGAGAAGAGAGTAAAGACCTGTGTTGAAGCTAGCTATCTCGAGTCAACTTTGTTTGGCAGTATGGCACGACATTCTCCAGATGACCTGGTAATACTAGCAATGCTTCTTCCCCCTTGCTCTATGCTTACTAACCATGGTTTTAGATTCGCTTCACCAAGTTTGATCTTGATGTGTTAGATGGCGTCAAGGAACAAATTCTCTCAAAACAACTACCTATTGCCAATGTCAGTGGGCGCCCTGAAATGGCCATGAGCGCCAATTAAAAGCCCCTTAGGCATTCTTTGCCAATTTGAGGCAACATTATATGATATCCTGATGACCCCATATCCCCATGGCCACACCATGTCTCTCATTTGCATAACCTAACACATCAATGGGTGGCTTTTCGCTCCTTCCCTCCTGGCCGCTCCACATATTGATCGGTCGTTTGTTATCAAGGGCCTCACAAATCATTGCTGAGCATGCTTTGTGACATTCAAACATTTGAGAAGGGTCCATTCCTTCGTTGTGCACCAACCCTTTGCTTCTCAAAAATTAAACAATCCAAACGAATCTCATACCACTTATTTACTTCGACTTATGCTATTCTCGGAAGTGTCTTCATGGGAGGATCCATATCAGGCATCTGAATTCGATTCATCTTTGGAGGTCGCAACTTCAGTCATCCTTTTGACATTCTTCGAGGAAAATCTGCCATGATGAGCGGCGGATTTCCCATAGATTTCGATGTTCCTACCCCTGAACCATTACGAATCCGTAAGACCCAAAGTGCGATGCACTTACAGCCTTCAAATAGCTCTGTTGAGACCAAGTCGTCATTTCTGGATCATCTGAAGAGCGTGGGAAATAGGAATGGGTATCAAAGACTTGAAAACCGCGACTTTCCCGATTCCACAGTTCGCATGGTCAGGAACCCTATGCCTTCCGCATGGTTGGACTCACCGGGATCGTCCATGAAGCTCTCGCCATTGAACCAGGAAAAGGAGAATATCAAAGTGCCTCGCAATGGTCAGCATTTTTCTGGTGTTTTCCATAGAGGATCAAAGTTCTTGTCTAGGATTGTAACGTCAATTGAAGGTGCCAGGGACCGTTCATTTACTGCGGGCTCGTCTAGATCACAGCTGCTTGACAGAAATTCTCCTATGCATACTAGAGTCACGATAGCACCGCCTGGAGATGAAAAATGTCTTACTACCCAGGCACGGAGCGATTCCAAATCGATCAACTATGCAAGTCATACGACCAAGTACGGGATGGAAGCCATTGACTTTCAACGTCAGCGAGCCCCTACTTTGAACGTGGGCAAATTCCGGTCAAAACGTCAACAAGATGTGATGACTCCGCTAACCTACGCTGGTATCACTCTGAATGGTCAAAATTTGACTGCAGAGGATGGAGAAACTTGCCTGATTGAAGTGGCTCTTGAGATACGCGCATTCCTACCAAACCAGATTCGAGAGTCACAGCCTCCACGGCCAGAGCCTGCTCTTGATGTCATCCTCCTTGTCGATAAAAGGTGAGCTCTCTCAACTTCACATTCATACAAGGTCATTCTAATATCTTATCCAGACTAGTTGAGGAGAAGAATGGCGCCCCTAAGCTGCTGGATACTGTAGCAGAGATATTCGCCAGGATGACCCCTTATTACGATCGCTTCTCATTATATGAAATTGGACATGGACGGAACCACAGATCAAATTGCATGTTGCCATTGGACTCAACATATAGTACTAGAAGGGTCAGGAGATGCATTGATATGATCCGGTCTTTGGGCTCGAAGACTTCGCAAACACTGGCTCTATCTTCCTCAATCATTCAGATTCTTCATTCGCTTTCAAATTCTTTGAGGAGAGAAGCGCTAGCACATTTAGTTATCATCACCAATCAAACAGAAATCACACTGCCCACGATGGAGGGTTTTGGAAGATTCCGCATCCATACAATCTCACAATATCCATCTTGCAGAATCGCGCCAATCAATGATCTTAATGGCTGCCATATTGTTGTTGATTCCGGCTCAAGAGACTATACAGACCATTTGAGCAAAAGCATCAGCATGATGTTTGGGGTCCTCCGTTCTGATTTATATAGTGGCGTTCTCAAATCACTGTCGGTTCAGTCAGGCGCGCAGGTTCAGTGTGTTTTGGACCACTTTGATGGCATTTTGCAATGCCCAAGCCTTAGAGTTGGGGAACGATGGCCCCTCACGGTGTACCTCAAGGTCCCAAGGTCTCTCGGCCTTACTTCAGCAACCACTTTGAAATGCTCCTTGGTCAAGAATGCAGAGTCAAGGACGGATAGATGCTGGATCCAGTACTCCGAACACCCTGTTCTTTTCAATTTGAGCTTGACATACCAGCACACTCTCCTTCCAGATTTCGCATCCATAACGACTTTAGTGACCTGTCGAATGGAGCAAGCATGATTACTAAACGACAGCCATTGTGATTGATTGCAAAGTTGAATTCCATAAAGTCCCAGTACGCACATGAGTTAGATGATAAAAGTGCCGGTCTCTGTGGTCTGACGGTGCGGCCCGTCCCGTAACCTTAAGCTGGCATCCCTGCAGAAGACTATGTTGTTGCGAGCACAGACTTGGCACCAGTGAAGCTGAGTAGGGACCGGCCATTTTCTTTGAGTACTTTAAGACATGTGTGCCGCGATTTAGTTCGAACGAGAAATCACCCAGGAGAAATCACACAGTGTATACTGGGCGATATTATTGGAAACGAATATCATGAAGACACGCCTCACATATCGACGGGGGAAAAGGCCGTGGAGGAATTCACAATTGGGAAGTTTCACAAGACTGATGTATGTAGCGGTGCTTCTTTCTTTAGGTGAAGGTAACATTTGAGCCCATCAGCCCTCGGTACATTTCGTCTAGAACGTCCCGTTTGCGCTTTCGTGATTCCACATCAGGATCATCATCCTCTTCGTCAAGGCTATCGTCTGGAGACAATGAGGCCCATGTACGAATCGTACCGTCACCATGTGCAGAAAACATTTCAAGGCCTTGGCCCGAAGCCCCGTTTCCACGCCAAACAAGGGCATTGATACGGGCAGCACTCAATGCAGTTGGTCGAGCATCCTTCTTTTTCTTGCTGTGCGATACACCTGGAACCTTAAGTGTCTTTATGAAACTCCCGTTGTGGAAGTTGAACATGAATATCTCACCCCTATCAGTCTCATCGTTGTAATTGGGCCATAGGAGGGTATCCTGAAGTACTGATGTAGAATTCGTTGGTACAAGCAAGGGGGCCCGCTCCGCTAGATGTAAAGATGACTTGTTGCGAACCCGTGGTCCAAAATGCACGAGAGTATTTGCTCCGGTAGAGCAATCCCACACTCGTATGCGAGAGTCCTGACCAGCCGTCACCAGGTAGTGTCCATTGTCAGTCCAACGGACACCTGTCACCGAACCGTTGTGAGCTCGACGAGTTCGTAGAGACGGTCCTCGCAAACCATTACCTGGAGTAGAAAAGGGCCCAACACCAACGGCATCATCCATATCTAGCGCTGCAACGACAGAGTCTTTACCTCCTCGCCGAACATCAAAGATCAAAACACGATTGTCTAGAGATCCACTCGCAAGCAGGTACTCATTATGTGGTGCCCATGAAACTGACAGAACTGAGGAATCGTGCCCGAGAAGCGAATGGGTCGAGAGACCTGAGCGCAAGTCGACAAGACGTACAGTCTTATCAGAAGTACCCGCAGCGACCAGAAGAAGAGACGATGTATGTGCCGATAGGGAATGAGAATAAGGAGTTGCATGGAGATTGAAGGAGCAGACGGACGTGATATCCGGTCTCCCCAAGACCGAGAGTTTCAACGTGTTGTCGTAAGATGTAGTCAAAATGGTCGCAGGGGAAGGGTCGAAGGGGTATATAGATAGACTAGTCAATGCCCTCTGGTGAGATTCCGGGCTTGTCAACCTGTGGATACAGATCAGTATATTTTAGGCCGTGGACAGTGAGTTGTTTATGTCTTACTTGTTGCCAGAAGCTACAGGAGTATGGATATGGTCTAGCTCAGAACTGCGAGCCTCCAGATCCCATAGATGAATAGTAGCATCTGCTCCTCCCGAGACCATACTACAGTCAGACAGTCGGTCAGTCAATCCATCGTTGATCAAAGTCAAGCATAACATCGAGTTCTATAGTAATGATGTTACGTACAATCTTTTATCGTACTGGTCAAGGGCTAAAACACTCGCACCCGCCTCATGAGCGTACAGAGTTGCAGGAGGACTGCCAGCTGCTTCAGCATTGCCTTGATGGCCGCTGAACTTGATACCTGGAACGGGCTCCAGGCAATGCGTCAACTGTGTAAGCTGAGCATGATGGAAAGCAGCCGGCTCAATTGATCCTTGCGATCTATTGAGTAGAAAGGCATCCATCCAGCCATGAATCCAGTTGGCGATAGGGGGTCTGAGACCAGTAACCGGGATAAACCAGCGCAACTTAGACAGTCTCAAAGAGCCAGCCAGAAGAGATCCGGGTAAGTTGGTGGTGGTGGTGAGACGAAGTGATGAAGTGATGGAAGTGATGGAGATGAGGCATTTACTACGTGATATCGTAGGTTATATGTATGACGTCACTGTGCGACAGCTTTGACGACCGACGAACAACCGAATGAAATGCGCAAAGATGGAGGCAGATTGCGATTGCGATGTGCAGGCCGTGCTTAGAGACATGACGGAGGTCTAGAAGCAAGAGCACAGAATCTCCCTGGTCTGTACTAGCTCTGGTGACTGTGTTTCTCGTGCGATAACATATTGAGTGACTGAGTGATCGCCGTGGGTTGTGCCTGTGGCGCCCTCGACAGGCTACGTAATGGCTGTGTGGATGGATAAGTGGATGAAGGTAGGACGGACTTCGGCGCAATAAACACAATCAATTGGCGATATAAATACTCAATTGGATCAGTGGTGCAAGAAGGCGCATATCATTCTTCTCAGAAGCAAGCCATTCAGCTTATTTCACCCTGGATCGCGCATTTACGAACATGTATCGCCACTCTGTCCCATCGATACGAGCATTGCAGTGCACCGCAGGCCGGCGTGCCATTGCTCGTGCAAGCATCGGCTTCAGAGCCTTTAGTTCAACATCTCAATCGTCATCGTCGAAGCAGGTCGGCGATTTTAAGGGTCAATTGTATGAAAGTACCCGACAGCGCTTGGAGCGTGAGCGGGAACAGCAAAGGAGGCTGGCACAGGGACAGCAGCAGTCCCCCGGCTTCACATATCTAGCCACTACTTTATGTGAGCTTGCTATTGCATCACCAAAACGCATCGCATTGAGTCAGCTAGAAAAGATGGGCTGACATGATCACAATTATAGCTTTGGTGATCACTGCTTTAGGATGCTATTATCTAGGTCGCACCAGCGTAGGCCAGGACAAGGCCTCTGACTTTTCAACCCTACCGTTGAAAGATCTGCCGCCACGACTCGATCATGATGTTTCAATTTCCAACCTACAGGCCGCATGGTCCGAGTTCGTTGAAATTTTGGGCTCGGACAACGTTTCAACAGACAAGCCCGATATTACAGCGCATGCCGGTTCCGATTGGTCTAGCTACTCCAGAAAGGATGATGAGCAGCCATTCCTCATCGTCTATCCTGTCTCGACTGAAGAGGTCTCCCAAGTCATGAAAGTGTGCCACCGAAGGAAAATTCCTATCATCGCCTTCTCCGGAGGGACAAGTTTGGAGGGCCATTACGCAACTACACGTGGAGGTGTATGCATTGATTTCCACAGGATGAATAAGGTCTTGACGTTGCACAAGGAAGATTTGGATGTTGTTGTCCAGCCAGCTGTCTACTGGGAGGAACTTGCAGAGCAACTCGCTCCACACGGTCTCTTCTTCCCACCTGACCCTGGCCCAGGAGCGATGATTGGCGGCATGATCGGCACAGGCTGCTCTGGGACCAATGCCTATCGCTATGGAACGATGAGGGATTGGGTTCTCTCTCTGACTGTGGTCCTGGCAGACGGCACTGTCATAAAGACCAAGCAAAGACCACGGAAATCAAGTGCAGGCTACGATTTGACCCGGCTGTTCATCGGTAGTGAAGGTACCCTAGGCTTGGTCACAGAGGCTACGTTGAAATTGACACCAAAGCCTAAGAACGAGAGCGTTGCAGTCGCCTCTTTCCCTAGCATCCGTGATGCAGCACAATGTGTCTCACAAATTGTCTCTGAGGGACTGGAACTTGCCGGCCTCGAGATTCTTGACGACGTTCAAATGAGGTGTATCAACGCCAGTGGAACCACGTCAAGACAGTGGAAGGAGTCTCCAACATTGTTCTTGAAGTTCTCAGGAACCGAGACCTCTGTGAAGGAACAGATTTCGATTGTGCAAAAGCTTACAAAGTCCTCTGCCGGTAAGTCATTCGATTTCGCTACAAATGCTGCCGAGGCCAAAGAGCTATGGAGTGCCAGAAAAGAGGCTCTTTGGAGTGTCATTGCTATGAAAAAGGATCCCAATGACAAGGTGTGGACAACGGACGTTGCTGTACCTATCAGCAAACTGCCTGAAATTATTGAGCGAACAAAAGACGACCTTGAAAAATGTGGTCTCCTAGCTGGTATTTGTGGTCATGTTGGTGATGGTAATTTCCATTGTAAGTGGTTCCAGTTCATTAAACCATCATCCCGATCTTCATTGCGGTTGCTAATTCGTGATACAGCTATTCTCCTATTCAATGAAAAAGAACGTGGGATTGCGGAGGGTGTGGTTCACCGCATGGTCAAGCGTGCCGTTGAACTCGAAGGTACTGTCACAGGAGAGCATGGTGTTGGTCTCGTCAAGCGCGATTATCTTCCACATGAACACGGCGAGGCCACCGTGGATGCAATGCGCAAGGTACGTCCAACTCCCTTTTATATTGACTGGCAATGGCTAACTATCGTATCCACAGCTCAAACAATCGCTTGATCCGTTGCTGTTGCTGAACCCTGATAAGGTGATTCGTGTTGAGACACCGAAGCCTGGTGAGATCAAAGAGTGGTGAAGCCAAATGTGTCAATCACCGGCACAGACTATTAGCAGCTTTTAATCATTTGAGGAATTGAAGACATGGCAAAGCATTTTCAGCGTTCTGTATATCAATCTGAAGGATGTATGTAAATTTGATGTGGCAATTTGATTTGTGCAAGGGCTTGAAGTATGACTTCGAATTATCTGCCCCTAACTCAATTGGTCTTCCAACCTTTCAAAAAGTTTATGCACCACTTTTCCCGCTACCATGCCCATTGGACCACCTCCGACGGCCTCTTGGACCATGTCCGTTACTATTGCTTCTCCTTGACCAGATGCTAGCATAGCCATGGGGTTACTACCTCCCGGTAAGCTATCATTACCGCCACCGCCTGCACTATATTCTTCGGACATGTTGCCTGATTCTGGGTTTCCATAGCCGGGTGGCGGTCTTTCAGGATACTCACCACCTTCCTTCTCAGGTCTCTCAGCTGATTCCCCTACGTTCTCATGATATTCCCCTTCTTCTATACCTTCTTCCTCCTGCCTTGATTCTTCTACCGCACCCCAGTCATCTTCTTCGTCTTCCTCGTCGTCATCATCATGAGCTGCTTGTGGTAGAACATATGGTTTGGCGCAGGCATGATCGAACTCTTCAAGTTCAGACTTGTGGTTCAGCCCATTCTCAATACCATCCCGACAGAGCTGTTGGCGTAGGACCTCTTGCCCTTCTTCTCCTTGTTCATCCCACCACTTCTCGACGACACTGAACATGATTTCTCGAATTGCACCAGCTCCGTCGTAGTCGTACATACGTAGTGCAGGATGGTGGAAAACTCCGTAAATGATACGGGTCAATGTTCTTTCGATGTCAATCTCTGTATTATCCCAGCACTCCATGATTTGCGGAACACTCCATGCAACGATTGCTCCTGCTATTTTACCAGCAGGCTCATTGAGCACATTGGAGAAATGGTCTTTTGAAAGCATAGAATGCGTTGGATTTGAGCAGTCATCATCCATGAAGATGTTGAGTTGTTGTTCCTTACTGCTTTCTATGATCTCGGAAGATCCAGCTTGTAACTCGGTCTTCACTCTGTTGATGACCGGCAGCACAAATGGAGCTAGAACAGTAAACACAAAGAGAGTCATCTGTTCTTTCAATTTCTGTATCATTTTTGGGACCACTGGGATCCTTTCAACAAGTTCGTCGATTCGTTGCATGAATCGGTCATGCCACTGCATGATTGGATAGATTCTTTCTTGTACTTTGATGAGGTACTCGGCCCATTTCTCGGGCTCAAGAGGACTGACGTCCTCGTCTTCCTCTTCATGCGCTTCGTTGGCCTGCTGTTGGAACTCATCCATTTTCGTTTTGTCGTCCTCGGTGCCACCAAAGAGGCTACTAGGAAGCCTGTCCAACAATTTTCCGAGAACTGCACTAGAAGGAGGGTCATTCTCGGATTGCTCGATAGCGGTTTGTAAAGATTGGAGTTCGGACTGGGTCGTTTGGTCCGTCAGCTCACCCATGACAGAGTGCAGGAAGTCCACTCCTCCAAAAGAGCCTGTGACAATTGGAAAAACGGGGTTGTTCTCCGCCCCTTCGAGCTCTATAGCAGTATTAGCTCCAACCATGGGAAAGACATCGGCCTCCCCCAGCTCAATCAAAGCAAGTTCCGTATAATTGGAATGAGCAGCATAATCTTCTAAGCAGTGGAGGCCAGTGCCGAGCAAGCGGAAGGCCTCGTATAAGTCTGCTTTGTCCCTCGTTGCAGCGTATTTGCGACCAAACTGAATGCATGCTCCAAGTGTTCTTCTCACTAAGCTTGCAGAGGTCTCAATACCTTCATCTTCAGTAGAAATGTACTTTTTGAGACCTAGTAAAGTGATATTTAGCCTCAGCGCAGCCCACCTTCGAACCAGAATTCTCAAGTTACCTGTACGCTCATCAATCGCCAGCTCAATATCCTCATCCACAGGTCCTCGCAGCCGTGGGTCATAATCGCGAGCGTCTACCCCCTGAGCATAGCCAAGGGGGTTGTCGATATGCTCTATTGTTTGGTAGGTGCCCAACCTCTCAGCCGTAACCTCAAATTCCCCTGTACCGTAACTAGTCCATTGGAAGTCAATTCGTGGTCTCAGTATTCAGCACACATTGTTGCAGTGATGACGCACCCAAAAGTCATGAACCCGACCACCCATAAGAGGATTCGTATTGCCTCTGCACTGACATGCTTCAAAGTTGCAACGTCTACAGCCTGACTATAATCTCGCAGCCAGTTCCCAAAATAAACGCGAAGGACATCGGAAGGTTTGAAGCGTTTTCCACCAGCGCATTGGGCCAGAACCAAAGTAAGCAACGTATCCTCTATGTCGCCATGACGCCAATTCTGTCCGGCAATGCTTGAGATCGAAGCAATATTGCCTGCGCCAAAGGCGTGCGCCGGTTGTAACCAATATGCGAACACCAGGAAATATGGAATTAGCATATTGACGTTCCTATGTGGTCTGTGCTGTGGTCCGTATGATCGCTGCGTCTGGTTCGGTACAGGAACACCCCCAGAAGCTAAACTCGGCAGTAGATATTTGTGACCAGCAAAAGGAGAGTCTTCAATAAAACAGGAACAATGATCAAACCACTTATTCGCAGTGTTTGCCGTCCTGAAATGCCAATCGTCTTTAATCAGTGTATTATTCGCGGCGAGATTTTTTAGGTCGCACTAAACTTCACATGCATAAGTATGTGGCTGAGATAATGACGGGCATATTCGTCTAATCCAAGCAAGTGGCTTCTTGGCTGTCCTCAACTGGCCCGAACGCTTCTGCGTCGATGTCAACGGCACATCGAAACAACGAGCAGGCTGGTGATCTCATTCATGGCCTTCGCAGATCCAAAGTATATACAAAAGTGTCAGGTTCCATCGATTGTCCTTATTTTCAACTGACTATCGTGGTGACTAGTCAAGATTTATTAGGACAAGATTCCAATGCCATTTGAAATGCTAGGGAACATCACGTCAAGTGCTGGCCATGGCAAGGTATGTATCTGTGAATTGAGCCCAGTCTAAGAGACGGGTGAATGATATGTGTGCATTTCGATGACAGGTGCAAGAGAAGAGTTTCAACACGAGGCAACCACGAAGGCGAAAATAGCAGAATGGCCAGCCAAATTCTGCAGATAAGTCTCAACATCACGATCACTGTTGATGTGAGATATGGACCTGGCCCCAGTATCATCGAACCATACTCCTTCAATGCGCGCGACCGTTATACTCGTATTGTCATCGTTTCCTGCAGGAGCACGTATCCCTTGGATATGCGAATACAGTGCGTGTTGAAGACCGCTGACTGACTCCTCTGACAATCTGTCAATCCATTGCCCCGTGTTCTGAAAGACAGTTGACTCCGGATGAATATAGAAAGTGACTATTTGAGAACCATGCTCCACATTGAGCTTTGGATCAACATATGTGACAGAGGGTGGGTGAGACGCCTGGAAAGGTGGGAAAGTAAATTCAGGAGAGCACCTGGGAGAGACTGGGCGGTGTGTAGATTCTCCAATGTCTTGATGTTGTTGAGAAGGCTCAGAATGCCTTCTGACAGTAACAGGTTTGGGTTCTGCAGCTCCAGCTGCCTTACATGCTATCAAGTGCTCGGGTACTGAGTGAATTTGTGAATCAGAAGTAGTCCCTGTACCACCTGCGGCAGCCTGAAGCAGTGTCGGATCAATCTGCATATCTGTTATAGGCGCACTAGCCAGGGCTTGTGATGCCAGTGTACTGATTCCATTTCGTATTTGTGTTTGCTCTGAATCTTGTGGTTGATTCGCATGACCGGTATCATTATGTTTGCTGACAGCGTTTGGCCCCGGATGCTTATCAACGTCTGATGTTGAGGTCGATTTCTTGCGAGATGAGCTTCGTCTTGTTTGATCGTCACGAAATCTTTTCATGACATCTCTGCAAAGTACATCAATGGCACGGAGCTTCGTTGTGTGCGAAGGGTCTGTAGGTCCCGATACCAGGATATTTTGTAAAATAGGGGAGTTCTGAATCCATCGGCTCTTCAGCTCATTCCAATGGATATCTCCTGCTTCAAGTTTATTCGTGAAATGGTCTGCTTTCAAGATATCGTAGAAAGCATCGCGTATAGTTCGGCTCTCCTCAGGGTTGATCCCGAGAGTGTTCTTTGCATCAGCTATGGTCATGCGGCGCTGGATAGTCCGCATTCTTTTTGTTACATCGGTGCACAATACATCCAGCGCTAAAGACTTGACATCCATTTTTGAAGGAGACTGCGAATCCCATAGTATTGACTGGAGATGCGGGATTTGTGAGACGAGTTTAGTCTTTGCGGCCTGCCATTTCTCTGGACCCGCTTCTGTTTTTTTCAGAAATCCAAATTCCTCACAAATGGCTTGAAACTTGTCCCTGGCCTCACGGTACATGTCGTTGCTCAAACCCAGGTATTTCTTGCTCTCATCGATAGTTGTTTCTGAAGGAAACCGTGGAGGACCAGGAGGATCAGCAGGTAAACCGGCCCAGCCTTTAGTGCGCCGTCGACGTTTGCGAGCAGCCCAGCGCTCTGTACTTTCCAGACGCAGACGCTCGAGTCTTTCCCGGCGTCGAACAGCAGCTTGCTGGGGGTCATTTGACATTTGGAAATGGTGTTGCATCTCCATTGACATTGCCCTCTGGTCGGGCGGGGATGTATCTTGGGCCATGCCAGACTCAGGGGACGATAAAAGGGGCTGCTGCGATTGTCCCAGTGTCAATGTTTCATTCTGCAGAGCCAGTAGAGCCTCGTGTTCCTGGCCACGCCCTATTTCACTGCTAGGGGTGGTGCTAACAGGGTCGGCATCAAGACCAATTTGAGGATGCTCTTTCGACCTGGTCCCATTGGGCACACGTAATAGCCAGCGATTCTTTGCACGAACACGCATCAGCTCCCTCTCCTTAATGTCAAATCCTTCTTCATGAAGAATTCGCAGCATTTCCCGTTGATTGACATTATGCTCCCAAAGCTCTTTGATGCGAGCAACCAGGGGAGCATTCTTGTAGGCGGGATTCTGCTTTGAGGGAAAATCCCAACGCTTGAACTGCGTTTGAAAAGCACGCTTACTGCAAGATACAGTAATGATACGTAGATTGATTAGCGTGGCGTTCAATTCCTAATATTACAGCTGCAGCAGCTGCACGAAGGAAGAAAGAAAGAAACTAGAACAAATGTACTGCAGGGTGGTCGACAAGAAAAGAACAAGGATCAGTACCTTGGTGCGAACTGGTGGTATACCTTGAGATGCTCCATAATGTCCTCCAGGGCTCTCTTCTCCTCAATATACATGCGATAGCATATATCGCGCTTGTCCTCCCAATTGTACACCATCTTGACCGTCGAGCAAAAACAACGGGACACACGAAGCAACTATGAAGAGTCTATCATTGTCTCTCTCTCTCTCTCAGCACAAGATCTCCTTTACCATATAATATAAAACCTCCTTTTTCCCCTTTCACTTTCTGGCCCCGTACTAAGCGTATTCTCTCCCTTTGGTCGTTGCGATCTGAGCGAGTTTTTGATGTTTTGGTCTGTCGCGGCCGCCGTAGCAGCAGTTCTCTCAGACGTCACTGTAAGATGTCTCGGTACAATATTTACCCGCCCCGTCTGCTGAGTCAGCCTGCAATATATATACACACACACTCAACTCTCCACACTAGGGGCATCTTGGGCATCTTGAAGGAGCGTGCGAGAGAGATAGAAGCCAGAGGCCAGAGAATAGACTACTCCAAATAGTCGGTATTTGATTATCCAATCTATAGCTTATCTGGCGGCATCTAAGTGTGAAATCCGTGGCAAGTAGATCTCATGTCGATAAAAAGGGAGCCATAAGTTGATGTATTACTGTGTCCGTTGATGGGACAAGGAATTGAAGCTTCACCAGCGGCAGGCTTTGCTCGAAGATGATGTTCCAAAGCAAAGATGGCCGTATGAGTGATATACCTATAGTCAATGACTATCGTAAGTAGACTGGTGCGAAAGGAGGACAGATGGAAAGTACATGGATAGCGATCTACAACCAGCGTCAATTTCTCGCTCAGGGGTAACATTGACACCTCAGGCACTATAACCAAAGCATGTTAGGATTGACGAGTGGGTTCATATGGTACGTAGGCTGTGTTCATCATCATTTTCATGTTCAATAAATTAATCAAGAGTAGGTAGGTACATGCAGAATTCACTGAAATGTGTATATTTCAAAACATATAGGGTGTCATAAGCGAATACAGAGCGTGGCCCTGACATCATCGTGAGGAACGGTATAAGCAGAATATAGACGGAACAGGAGAATATGAGAGAGGAAAGACCCTAACGCCGAGCAACATAGCAAAATCATTATAAGTACTGAAGACCAACCACCACCGCTTTATTTGGCCATTATATCAACATAGCCCCGACCCTTCTTCTTCGATCTACCCGTATGGGCCCTAGGAGCCGGTGCTCCGAGTAGATCGTCAATTGAACTGCCATTGCCGAGCGGCTGCGGCTTTGGGGGCGCCGCTGGAGGTGCTGCACCAGATGGTGGCTTTGCTAGAGGAGCTGTTGACAATGGAGGTGCCATAGGCGGTGGAGCAGTCTGCGTTGCCGGCCCTCCTGGTGGTGGCCTGAAATCAGACGGCGGTCTTGACAACATCACCCCAGGCACCGGTGGAGGTGGCGGCAAAGGAGATGCTGATGCACTGTGTGCGGGGCTGGCCTGGCTGACGGGCGTAGAGGACTTGGGCGGACCAGCTGCTTTGGGAGGAGGTGGTAAGCTGGAAGCAGCAGGTTTGGCACTGTTCGGATCCTTTTTGTTTACCCATCGTTTCAGTTCTTTATCATAATAGAACGAACTTTCTTCGCCCAATTTAGCTCGAACGACTGTGGTGCCGCCGTTGTCCTCATTCTGTTTCTTGGCGAACCATCCAGTGAACCATCCCTTTTTCTGTGACTTTGCTTCATTCCGTTTTGCATCTTCTTCGGCAGCTTTCCGGACTCTTTCTGCTGCTTCCCGGTCGTGTCGAGCCTTTTCTTCCCGTTTCACGGCCTCCGCACGGCTCAAGATGTCGTCATCATCATCGTCATCCATGATCGATCTCTTCGGCTTTGGAGCCTCCTCGCCAGACTCCGATGAAGAACCAAGATCCACACGCCCGTCTGATGGGGGCTCGTATGTTGGAGGCTCATAGCTTGGTGGCACATAGCCTGTGTTACCCTCTGGTGCCTGATAAGTGGAAGTCTCCGATAAGTTACTGTACGGAGAGGGCGCCATGGGAGATGGAGTGTTTCCAGCAATCAATGTTCCATATGACTGCATAGGCTGTGCATATAGGCCAGTACTGGCAGGACCCGCCGCAGCATTACTTGCATTGTTCCCCAGAGACCTTGCTTGTGCCTCTGTCTGGTTCTCAACCACGGGACTCAAAGGTGTGTGTGCCATGCCCATGGAGTTATCTGGCAAAAGATGACCACTTGTGTTCAAATTGGGGACATACGGACCATACTGAGAAGGCGGATAGTTCTCGTTCCCTGCCGGGGCTTGTCGCTCGTATGAATGGCTCCGCGATGCTGGATATCCTCCATACATATTAACCGGTCTCTGCGAGTCCAGAGATGACCTATTGCTTGATGGTGATTGAGGTACATAAGGACCTGAAGATTGAACATTGGCATAGCGGGACGCGGTGGAACTCATGGGTACCGAAGGTGGTCGAACATGAGGCACGTAGGTATCTTTCGACATGTTCGCCAGATTCGGGGTACTCATAGTACTGAGGACATTGGCAAATGGCCCAGGCGCCTGATTCGCCGTATTCCCGCTACCAGCTCCTTCTGAGTCCTCCCCTGCAACGAAACTGCTAAATTTGGCCCAGACAGAATCAGAGACCTTGTTCATGTTTGGCTTCGAAATCCAAGAAGAACCTGTGGCCACTGAGAATTGCTCAAGACGTTTCATAAGGTTCTCTAACTGAGAGAGCACTGCCGGATTATAGTAAGGTGACGGTTTTGTGGATGGCTTGAAGGTAGAAGCCAACGCTTCGCAGTATTGCTGAGCCTCCGCAATCTGACCACATTCCGCCAAACATATGGCATGGTGAAGCTTGAACGCTTGCAAGTGAGGTAGAATGTGAGTAGGCTCACCAGCAAGTATGGATGTAGCGAACTCAAAGGCCTCCGTCAAGCAAATAGCATCGGTATCGCCGTTGATAGCTGACGCATGTCGTCGATGGTCCCAACCAAGTAGTACGAACATGGCATTCGGGTCATCAACACCGCCAGCAATACTGGCTGCGGGTCCCACCCTTTGTGCTGGACCAGAGGCTAGTAGCGCACATACATGTGACGCTGAGACCCTGCCCGAAGAAGCAAGCAATTGCGACAACGACCGAAGTGCATGGGAGTCATTTGGCGTCCGATTGCTAAGGATGATCTGCACAGTCTCCCTCCACTTTTCCAACCCTTCAAATCCACTTCCAGTAGTGCCGGGATTGGCCATGTCCTTACTCACCATATGCAGCCCGGCACGAGCAGAAGGAGGAACCAGATGGTCAACAGCTTCTTCAGTGTTTCCGGCAAACACCTCATATGCAGCAGCCAAGGATTTTCCACTCTCGCCCAACGGAACAATTTCCTTGCGAATGAATTCGGAGGCTACTTGTCTCCAGATTGACGTGTTTTCTAGCGTTGACGAGAGGAGCATAGCATGCCCCCATAAGTTGTTGTCCACGGCTTGCCATACTGCCTTCTCACGTTGTCCCGTCATGAGCATATCCATGATCTCTGGTGGAAATGTGGTATTGGTTATCTTTGGCTCGACAGACTGAGCCTGGTCCAGCCTTGGAGTCTGGTTTGGCGATAGTATCGATCGAATTGATGCTTCGCACGTTTCGTTTCCGCCTAGTGAGCCGTCATTCTCTACCAAAATGCGGACTAATTTCCACAAAATCAGCTTCTCATCGCGTTCAACAGCTGACTCGTTTGCGTGATCATGCTCGGCATTCTCAAACAGAGCGATCATAGACGAAAGCCAAGCGATAAGATCCTTCTTCTTGGATTTCGCTCTCAGGGGGCCAGGGTACTTGCGCCGTTCCTTATCCAATGTTTCGTCTGGCGATATAAGTGGCCTGGCATGACGAATGCGGAGTTCGCCAACGGTTGGCATGATTTTCGGCACCATATGACCACTAGTATATCTAGGGACATGTTTAGGGAATGTAGAGACAGCTGTATCGTTGAAACCAAACTTGAAAATAGGACATCCTTTCCAGCGTTGAAGTGGATCCATCTCTCGTCCGTCCGTTGGTGGAACGAGATCCAATTCAGGGAGTGCTGTTTTTGACTGGCGACTATTGGGGCTCAACATAGAAGACATCGTAACTGAAGGCGGGGGCGCTGTTCGCGGAGGTGATTGCATGGCGGCACGCAATGCCTGGGCTTGACCCCCTTTCCCGGGGGACTGGGTCATAGATCGCGGAGGCGGACCAGGTCGTTGGTGATATGCCGTTCTTGCTTGGTTCACATCATCGCTTGTTGGCATTGGAGGAACGCTTGTCGACACAGCATGAGGCGTATACATTTGAGCTGTCGATGACGGTGCATATGGGTTGGGTACAGTGGGCATAGCAGGCTGTGGGGGACCGATCTCATGCGACTCAATGGGCTCATAGCGGTGGTGAGTTGTAGAAGGGTCTGATGCTGTGAAACTATGGCCACCTGTATAACCAAGTGCTGGTGGTTGAGCAGGTGGTGATGGCCCAGGTATACTAGGCCTGTCATGCGAGGGACCTCTTGGCGGCGGTGCTGATGATGAGGTAGGTATAGGCGGCAAGATTGTGCTATCGACATTTTCAAACGATTCGGAAGTTGGCTCATTAGATGCAAGAGGGCTCGAAGTGCGGGGTTGAAAAGGTAATATTGGTTTAGGAGGCGGAGACAAAGAGCTTTCACGGGGAGCTATAGGTGCGTATCTAACTTGAGACGGTGCAGTTTGCGGTGCGGGTGAGTATCTCCTAGTTGCTGGTGGTGTGATACCGGCGGGTACATTTGGCGGTTTTGGAGAATATCGCACAGCAGTCTTAGGAGGTGCAGCCACGGGAGGAGCTGTAGCTGTGCCTGAAGAATTGGGGATATATGGGTCGACAGGTCCTGGTCCCTGCAGCCCGTACGGTAGAGGGGCGGTACCATTTGACAATGGCGAATTTGACCGAGGCGAGGACGAAATGTTATAGGGGTTTTGAACAGGAGGCGGTGGTGGAGGTGGTTGTACAACCGCCATTGAAGGAAGTTTAGGTACTGGTGGAGGTGGGACTGCCTGTGCTGCTGGAGTGTAGGCTTTCTGCACTCGTGGTCGGGAGCGCGAACGCGGAGCCACCGCTGGAAGCTCTTCAAAGAAGTTTGACGTTTGATTGGTCTTTGGAGGAGGTTGTGGTTTTGGCGATTGTGTGGATGGTCTAGGCGGTGGAGGCACAGAGTCCTGCGAGGCCTCATTCTGCAGACTTGACCTTCGTGGAGGGGGTGCTACCGATGACTGAGGGACACTGTATGGGATTGGTGCAGGTACTTTAGGAGCAACTGGATGTGGATGTCGCCGAGTTTGACGGGTGAGATCCTCAGGTAAATCATATGGCGACTTGTAACTCTCCTTGCTATCTGTGAAACTAGAAGGTTTGAGATTCTCCTGTACTTGCTGCACTGCTGGAACATAATCAGTCGCCCCTGGTGACATGAAAGGAATAGCGGGCTCTGAGGTGAGGTTGAGGCCCTCCAATCCAGTGACGAGGTCGGCGGTAGAAGGCTGGTGCGGAGTGTATATTGTCTCCTTCGGCAGC
Organism: Ascosphaera apis ARSEF 7405; assembly: GCA_001636715.1. Classification (NCBI taxonomy): domain Eukaryota; kingdom Fungi; phylum Ascomycota; class Eurotiomycetes; order Onygenales; family Ascosphaeraceae; genus Ascosphaera; species Ascosphaera apis. Next base: position 35,754 of record AZGZ01000019.1, on the reverse strand, counting down.
GTCTGCCGTTGTACTTGAGGCAAAGCCGCGTGATATGAAGCACCCATATGATTTGCAGTATCGCCGAAGTAATCGTTGATACCCGTTCCAGGGGTTGGTGTCGGTGTAAATTTCTGGACTGGAACTGCGGGTGTCGCCGAAGCATCAATTGGCGGCTCTAGAACACTATCTTCCGCTCCAAGCAACTCGTCATCATCGAAGCCCATTGCTTTCCATTTTTCGGCCAAATCCTCTTCCCGAGGTTCTGCAGGTGCTCTGTCTGGCTCAGGTGCATTAGTTTGTGGCTCATCGCCTTCTTCCTGGGGCAGTTCAGGATCTTCTGCAATAGCTTCCATGAATGGAGACTCGACAGCCTCTTTACCATGATCGAAGGACATAGATCCAATGACATCCAAAGTTGACTTCCGTTTTAATGCGTGGGGAACAAATCCCCCCTCGTTTCTTGACGGGCCATTGCCGTTTTTATTTGTAAGAACAGCCTTGAAGAAATCCTCGCCTTCTGCAGGTTCATCCATAGCGAATATCGAAGATATTGTGCGATTGTGTTTCTTCAATGCGGATGCCGTAAGGCCAGACCTGCCTCGAGGCTGGTTGTCCTGTGGCTCATTGATCAAGGGCAACCCTTCATCATAACGCGCATCATTTTCTGTGGCATCGTACATTGGTTTGGACTGAGTGCTGAGACGATCATCCATATCTGTGTCATTGTCTTCATTCTCAGCTTGTTCGGGAACCATTAAATTGTTGATATTATGATCCGGCGATGTCCTGGAAACAGTGGTCTCTGTTATGGGTTGCATAGAGCCAGGCTGTATGATCTCGGGAGCTGGCTGATGATTTGTAGGGTCGAAAGAGGACTGATTTTGGTAGCTATAGGACGAGTCCTCCTCTTGCATGGGGGCTGGCTGACTAGTCTGGTTCTGCTCCTGTGTGGAGCCCAATTCCTCGAAGAATGAACCTGCATCTCCATCACCAAAGCTGTTATTGTTGTTCGAGTTCCTCCTTTCTGTTTCCATTGTATTTTGTGACCACGAAGTATGTTGTCCCTCATTGAAGTTGTCGAAGAATGCCTGATCGTGAGCGCCAGCATCTTGCTGGTCATACGAAGTAGCCATTGGAAATGATGTTGTGCGGCTAAGTATATCTTCTCTATGGAAGAACTGCGCCGTGTCTGCACGGTTGGGAAATGGTCTATCAGCTTGACCAACTGAATTATTCCCGGCGCCTTCGCTTGTCGACGCATATGAATTGTCAGGGTTTGCATGCGGGCCTGCGCTGGAGACAAACGTATTATCACGATGATGCATCATACGGTAATCGAATCTGTCTGTTGCTGGATCGCTCATGTCGAGTGGAGGAGACAAAGCATCTTCTTCGATGACGATGGTATCTGGAAATTCACCATCGTCGCCTTCGCCATCATAGCACTCGTAGTCATCGTCATGAGCAGCGTGAGCTGCATGATTAACATGAGCGCCGTTGTGATCCCTGCTGTCTTTCTCTCCGTCATGATACTGCGCATAAGATGCATTCCCGCCGTACGTGTCCTGATCGAACGTCATAGAACCTGACTGTACATGAAGCCCAGAGGTATTCTGCGAAGCATAAGGCGACAGGCTGACCGGAGAGGATATCGAATTGGTATCGACTGCGACATTGGCATATATTGGTGTGGCTTTGCCAGTCTCGGCGGCCATCGCAGTGGCCCTGGCACTGGGCTGGCGCGGCTGCGGTTCTGAATGTGCCTGCTGGTGCTGCTGATGCTGCTGTTGTTGTGACCTGCTGCGGTCATCAATGCCCTCCTCCAGCACTGGTTGCAGAGCCGGTGCGCCCTGGCCGGCGGTGCGCCGACGTGCGATCGATGATGACGATGGCGCTGCATCGCCCTCGGAGTCAGAGGAGTCACTGTCAGCGCGCCATGCCGGATGCCATGAGACTGAGCGTGAATGGCGAGCCTTCTTCCCCATGATTGCGTGTCCCTGAGTCGATCTGCCTGCCTGTCTGTCTGTCTGCCTGCCCGTCTTGCTCGCGACAGTACGTAAGAAGAGACAGAAGGTAGGGATGAAGGGTGAGAGACCGTGGTGGCTTGGGAGTAGATGCTACGGTGGTCAAAAACACGACAGCGACAGGGAACAGGAAAAGGTCGATGAAACAGCCAAATGCGGTGATGCTGTGGGAACCAAAGATAATATGAAGCACTGGCACCGGAATTGGCTCACGTTTTCAGTGGAGATCCTTACGTACTGTATACAGACGATATTACTATATGTGTGGTAGCAATGTCTATGGGGACATGCAGAGACCACGGTTCAAGATCTAGTGTCGCGGTGAAGCTCTTCTGATGGTCGATCGAATTGATCGAGATCGAGATCGAGTGACTATGTATGCCAGTGATCAGTGGGCAAGTTTGTCTGTGTCTATCTCTGCAATTGTGTGTTTGATGCTTGATGAGAGACACTTCACTCATGATTGTTCGGTTCCAGCATCCAGGGAAAGCAAAGTGATGATAATTGATGATTGTCATGTCATGATCATGACGATTGCGATCTACGTACATTCTCAATTGCCTGATGCCACCGGAAGCTCTGCATGCTATCTCTCTCCCTCTCTGATATCCGAAGAATGCCGTGCAAGAAAGCCACCGCAGTGCTACTGTACAAGACGCCCGCATGATAGGATGATCAATGTTCAATGTGACGTGAACGTCTTCAGAGTTTTATTGCATGAGTTCGAGGTTCATATAGGATGAAACATATGACTTCAGATGAAGAGGTCATCCGCAGATTGACTTTCGTATGGTACAAATGAGATGCATGAATTGAACAAATAGGAAGAGGAAACAGAAGAGATAAACTCTACTTGCTGCTTCCCTCTCAAATGAAGAAGGCAAATGTGTATGGGGCAATGAAGCTTATGCTCTTTTGATATCAAATGCAAATGATAGGAAAAAAAGAGAAAAAAAAAATGGGTATGGTGAAGAAGGGAAGAGAAATGCCGTAATTTGAACAAAATGCTAGGTGAAATGGGGAAATGGGGAATATGCTTGCAGTGTAGCAGAGAACAAATGAAAAAAAAAAAAAAAAAAAATAGAATCAAAAAGCAATGCATCATGAGTTTGCAAAAGGAAAATTCATGAGGAAACGGGCCAAAGTGGGATGGTTGCCCACTCTCGCTCGCATCGACTCGATATACTGAAACTTGCTCATCTTGTGCGTGGCTTGCTCAAGACTACTTTATCGAGTCTTGATAGGTCACTGCCACTCGATGCTCAAAGTTGCCATGTGCTTATGCTCGAGCGATAAGGAACCCTGCAGAATAGACAGGATGATGTGAACTGGGGGGGGACTCCATGCTTTGAACGCTTTTCCTTCGGACAAAGGAAATTCGGATGAAGGAAACCAAGATGACAAGAGAAAGGAAATAACAAGCAAAATGCGTGACAAATGAAAGGTGTACAAAAGAAAATTGGTATCTTTTCACAAGGCCTTCGGCGTCAATCGAAAGCCTCGCGTCTAACATGACTTGGTCCTGTGCTGCTTCAAGCGGCGCGCCAACTTGAACAGCCTAGTCCGCAACCAAGTTATAAACCACAACCATGCATCTCTTGGAGATGTGTATATCTTCTTCTCTTCAGGAAGGTATTCCTCAACTCCCAGAGCTTCACTGGAAGAAGAAACGTTTTGTTTCGACTTCTCCTTCCGGCCCCACTTGCACCGGTTGTACCAACGGTTGCTCTTGGTACCCTCGACAGCAGCGTCGGTGCAATTTAATTGATCGGGCGAAGGGGAGGAACTGCGACGGAAGCCAAATCGGCGAGTTGGGCTTGCGGTTCTATCCCCTGTCGATGATGAGCCACTTGCAGCATTGCCCGCTCCATTATTAGATGACGTCCCTGCACTGCCACCCCTGGAGGTACCAAACGATTCGTAAGACACCATAGATTGGGGGTGGTTCGAATACGACGGTGACCGCGGGGTTATTGTTTCGGTAGTTTCTAGATTATCGCCGGAGGAGTTTTGTTCGTGCAATGCTGGCTTTCTGCGCATCTTTTGAAGCTTTGCAGAATGTAATTCCATTCTTTCGCGGCGCTTCATTTCTCGCTCTTGGGCCTTTTGATTGCGTCTTTCAATTTTGGCATCCTTGGCGGCCTCCCTGTCCTCGAAATCTTGTCGCACAGCCTGTACTAGTGCCGCGCGCGTAGCTGGATCTTGTGGAGGTGAGAATTGGTCCGATTTATTTGGCCTTTGCCGCAGACCACGATGCTTGTAACCGTAGACGCCGTGATGGTTGGACGATGGGCGAAGGTTTGATGATGATCCATTGTCTTTACCGTGACCATGTCGCAACAGAAAGCCATCGAGGGAGCTCCTGCCCGTCATTTTCGGTGAATTCGTAGAAATAACATCAACGATGCTTGTGACAACACTGCTGTTGTTCTCACGGGTATATATAGTATTTGATGGTGTTGTAGCCGTGGCACTGCCGGCTGCAGAAGGCGGAAACTCAGGGAGATTAGCCAAGTGCTCATTTTCAGGTGACTGTGAGGTACTTGATGAAGTGTAGCCACATGAATTTGATGACTCTCCAATGCGCGTGTCAGCCTTGCCATCTGACGCTGTCTGCGGGGCCACTCGAGTCTTCTCAGTTGCCTGCATGTCACATTTGGGCTCACTGGTGATGTCATCCTGGAAATAGGATGGGAAGTATTCATACTCGTCAGAGTAGAAATGTGCCTCCTCAGGCTGTTCCTGCCTTTGCCTCGCACTCCAGATTGGATTGTCGTGGGCGCGTGGTGTTTGACGCATTGGATGAACATAAGTGCCTGATTTTGTTCGCGTCAACATGTTGGAAGTAGATGTTCTTTGGAAAGTACTATAAACCGGATCGGTCCTCCGGCGAGGAATTGTCGTTCCGCTTGTAGCCCTGTAACTCAATCGAGGGCTGAGGGGGTCGTAGGATTTATCAGAGTCAAGGCTGGTGTATATTCCTAACCCCTCGTGCTCAGCAGAAGTGCGCGAGAGGTCGATAGTTGGGCCCTCCTTTTCTGATCGTTTGCGGTACGAAATAATACTTGTGACGTTTTTGAGCCTATTGCTTTCTCTTTCGCTCCAAGAAGTGGTCAGGGAGTGGGAGCCAGAGTCCCTTTTATGACCGGGGAAGGCCTGTGCAGCCATCTTTCCTTAGTGATTGGCGGACGTGCGTGAAAACGCTGGATCAACAGCTGAAGTGTCTACTACAGAAAGAACCTGTGAGGCTGTAGTCACAAGGCTGCACACTTCCGACTCCTGATCGAAACTGGGGATGAAAGGAGAGAAGAGGGGTCCTGTAACAATTGCAACCGCAAGACTGCAATGCGGCGGCCAGATGTTCACGATCTGTCCTCTGATTTCTGTAGAGATATATGTATCTCCTTTTTCTGAACACCCAATGGGTCTGACAGTGTAGCCAGTTGCAGCAGCAATCCTTGGGAATGAAGCAGTCGGAAAAGGTATATTTGGGACGGGTGTGATAGACGTTGCGCTTCGAACAGTTTCACTGTTGTGTGACAGCTTTGTCAACACTGGCCATAAATTGAATCCGAAGTAAGTTGGCGGGAAGAGGCCGGCGGACAGAGACCGCAAAGTAATGATGACACAAGAACGGAGGTTGAAGAGTAGATGAAGACAGCAGCAACGATCTGCAAGTGCAATAATTATCCCGAGTCGTCCGGATGATTGATCAACACAGAAAAATAAATCGAACGGGCACAGTTGGCCTATATACGAATGACGAACTGGTGACTAAAATAAGGATTTCCCCGGGGTTATATGTATGCGTATGTATGTCGTCAAGAAGAAAGGGATCTTGAAAGCATTGTCGGGGGACATAAAAAGGTTCGTGAGGAGCCCAAATATGGGACACTAAGTGATAGAGATATGGGGGATGCGATTGATCAAGCTCTGAGACTAGATGTGACAAGCTGAATTGATGATGGTTTCCAGAACCCAAAGTGATATGATTCCCCTCGTAGTCAAAGTCGTAGTCGTCGTTGATGCCGTTGTCGTTGTATTTGTCGTTGTCGTTGTCGTTAGTGTTGATATCGATGTTGATATTGTATGTAGAGTCTGCATACACTGAGTAGGCAGATATGCTTGAACATGTATATATTGACGGATGGTGAGCACAGCCCAGGAAAGGAGAAGACCACAAAGACAGGCAACAATGCGACAAGACAGAAGCAGAAGAGAAATTGAGGAGACTCTTCTTCTTCTTCTTGGCTTTGTTTTGTGCAAAAAAAGCGGTTTTGGCACGCAGGGAGCCTCGGCGTGAATAAACACAGGTAGGTTGGTCGAGGTTCAGAGTTGCAAGCAAAGACGGCGTGAGGAGAAGGGGGGGAAGAAAGACCCGAGAACTGGATACGGACGAACAAGAGAGTGCTCGATAAGAAAACAAAAAGTGACGAAAACAGAGGATGGTACAATGGCCTTCTGCAGATTTCAGAAGTGTGATTCCGGTGCGATGCGTGACTTCTGAATCTGAGCACGAGGAAAAGGACGATGATGCTGATGATGATGCTGGTGATGATGATGAGATCAGTGGGACGGGGCCATATACTAATATCAAAGCAATCAGACCTGACACCCAATTACCAAGGACGACGATGTTGAGGTCAAAGGTCGAATCGTCAAAGTAAGTACACAGGATGGATCTGGATTTGATTATATGGAGAGAATCCAAGGGTCAAAAAGTATAACCAGAACCACGAGCGCAACAACGGTATGGATGGAGCGGTATGTAAGTCAATCAGACAAGGTCGGTTCACGAAGTAAGGATGCAGCGGATCCTCAAGTACATATGTACGTCGTATATGTATGTATGTATGTAGGGAAGTGGATGTCCTGGCTGTTAATTTGCTAATCTGCTGAACCTGGTTGATGTCTCAATTCCGCTATCAGGGGAGAGGCAAAGAGTCAACAGGGAAGCGAGATAGGACCAAAGAGGAGAATAAGAGGAGAGAAGAAGAGAAGAGACGGAGTTCAAGAAAACAACAGATGAAGAGAATTTAGGGGACATTATACGCCATATGAACAGAATCAACAACTACGCCAGAGCGGAGACCAAGGATCACTAGTCAGTTAGAAGATGAAGAGCAAGGAAACAGATGCCGTAGACAGACAGAGTAAGCAAGCAAGAAAGCAAGCAATGGCCCAGGGGCAGTCCGTAGTATTAATCAAATCAAGGAGGATTAATTAAATTGGTTTCAGCAAGCGATCAAGGAAGAAGCAAAACACCCCTCATCTTTCATATCATATCATATCATGTTCCATCAGAGTGCCGCTAAGATGTCGCCGTTTTGAATGGCATGGAAGCTCTGCTATACGTACCGTCGTGTACCGTCGCCGTCTTCCTTCAGAAACCATCATCGCCATCAGCACCACCTTCACCATCACCTTCAGCTTCAGCCTTAGCCTCAGTACCAGCACTAGCACCACTGCTCCTCTCGAGCTAACCATGTATACGAGGGAATACGCTCGGCCCACGCCCGTTCCCCATATTCTTCAATATGCCAGAACCATCAATCCGGCCTCGCTTTCATTACTGTGTGTACTTCCAGGCACAAGCTCCTTGCGGTTCCATGGTCTGGTGCACTATAGGCTGAGCACCCACCTTGCCCATTGACTTTGCTGCTGCTTGGCCGGCCCGCCCATCAGTCAGCTAAGGGCTCGTGTATGCTAAGTATCTAGGAGGCCCGCAAAGAAGAAGCAACTTAGGGAACCAGGGAACTCAAGGCGGATGTTTGTGAATGCTGCACCCTCGCCCTAGGCTCCTGACGCGCGATCGTCGATTCAAACGGTCAATGCTCCTCTGCTTTGCGCTATTCTTCGTATGCGTATATCTTCTCTGTGCACACACCCCTTCTGCGTATTGCACTCTCCATCATCCTATCAGTTGTTTCGTCGGTGCTGTGCGTCTTCTAGACGATCCCGAAGATTCTATGTTAACTTCCGTTTCGGGTCTCTCTCTTTTTGTTTCCTGCCGGTAGTAGTAACTTGCTTTTGTGGGATGGCTAACTTCCGTTTGGGTGAGATGTCTGTATACTTGCACATCCTGCTTCCTGTCTTTGATATCCTAGCTCTCGATGATCTCTGTCTTTGTCGTTGACTTGGCCGTGTGCCATTTTGCATGTTCTTTTTTGTCGACTTAATCGTCCATTGACAGTTTGATCAGTCAGTCATCCAATCTGGAGACCCCTAGATTCATTTCTATGCTCGCCGTCAAAATCCAAGACCGGAGATGGATTTGCTTCTGAAACCGTTCATTCCTGCTGCCAAATTGCGTGTCTAATTTGGTCAGGGCAGACACAATGTACAGATCAATCATCGTACATAAGCAATATCGCCCACAATGTCGCATTGTCACTTCCAGTGTCCTAATTCATCATTGATACGACCCTTCAGCCCATATAGACCAATATAGACACTGGTTTCATTGTTTTCCCATAAGACAAGCCATGTGCTGGTGATTTCCCGTAAGCCATCACGCCCTGTAAAACAGGTGGCATGTGTACAGTAGCTTCAAAAGGGGTTATGTCTGGCAAACAAGATCACTTCAGACAATCCATGCGGTCTTTCTCGAATATTAGTGTGACAGGCAGTGAGTTAAGTTGCATAACTGTTTCGACTCGTGGAGATTAGCTCTGTTCTTCTTCTCAAACAACTTGATGCGCTGAAAGCTTCTGGACTTTGCTTGGCTTTAGCTGTCATTTTCGTTGCTCAGTGCCATTACTGTTACTGCGGCCGCTCAGCTTGCCGCTATTGGTATCACCCCTCCCTGTACCCGTACCGAATAGACTGCTTTGAAGAAACCCGCGTGTTAAAACACAGAGATGGCCGAAAGACAGCCAAGCTCAATGGCTTCAATAGCGAACAGTTCTGCCTTATAGACACACTCACTCAACAGCTTTCTAGACGGGCTTGTCCCCGGCAAGGAATCGCATTAGACCAGAGATTATTGAGCGGTCCGTCATGCACGCGCCGTAGCTCCCCGCGCAACGAAGGAGATCATGCACAGGACAACCAGCGTGTGAAGACATAGCTTCATCTACCATTCTCAGTTTGCCAATCTCTTCTTTACTGCCTAGCAGTTAGCTTTCTTCCATGAGTGATTTAGTAGATAGATCACCATGCACATGCGGACATAAGAAACGGCACCACGCCCGAAAAGAAAAGGGGGCGTATGAATCGCGGAACCTGGCTTCTAGACGATGTCCCGGTGACAATCGATGCGTACCTCACATGGATGGGATACACATTGCATACTGAAACAATAATGAGTTCGTCGAACTTCAATGCCGTGCGGCAGATTTGTATCTTATGCCACCGTCGCCAGAGATGTGTGAGCTGCCAATGTAGCCTCTAAATTCTGTGCATTCTCTCGCCGGAGTAATTCTCGAACTCGAAGCCAGCACAAAACCAGATTTCGCTCTCTCCACGACAGCTCGATTTTGACAGTAAGAGATATCATGCAGCTTGGAATACATAGCAAAAGTATTCTTTCCCTCTTGCATGGATACACACCGCGAGTAATTTTTACAAGCGGTTCAAGCTCTCAACCCGTTTCCCCACGTTATGCCTTCTAGATTCCCTCTTTTGACACCGAAAATCCCCGTTCAGTTAGAACTTCACCGCCTCCCTCTTTATAGTATCTGCGGCTCATGAAGGCGTCTTCTCTCTCCAGCAAGCCTGCCCTACCGGAATCAAATCCTTCTGCCACCCGTCCATACATGCACTATCGCTAGAATTGTGCATGATGTACCTTTCACAACCCTGCATAGACTTTTGGCAAGTCTCGAAGGAAGACGAACGGGTGGAAAGACCTTCACCGTTTCCGCTACCGCCAAAACATCCACACGGTGGACGCGGTGGTCGGTGACCTTTTTGGAACGGCTTCCGTCTGACGGTGGTGGAGGGTTGGTGGAGACCGAAGGATTTCTTCTTACCCCTGAATTTCGCGGTGAGGGAAGGAAACAGCTCACTTTGGTTCCGGGCCCGTCAGAGACTAGACGGGCGGTTGGAATGGATCTCTCTCATACACGTGGCGAGGAGAAGCCAAAAGATGGAGAAGAAATGACAAGGCGACATAATGGTGATGATGATGATGGATTTTGATCTCCACCTAGGAAGACCTGGGGCATTTTCCGCAGCCATAATGCGTTATGGCTAGAATCAGCCCATAGCAATGAGCTGTTCTTCTTCGACTTCTTTCGCAAGGAACTATTTTGGGTGATGCGTCAATACATTTGACGTCTAAGACTTCCAAAGTTGGAGACTCGATGCCAGTTTTGTTCATGGCATGATTTCTCTTGGGTGAACTGGGCCAAAAGCAGATACAACCACGATGCAATCGTTGGGTTTGTGTTGGTGAAGCTCTATCCATATACAGTAGAGTCGTATGAGAGCATCATGAACAGCCCGATGATACATAGAGGGCACGACAATGGGTTATCTTTACGCAAGCGGTCAAGGTGTCTGTCAAAAAGGAATTGAGGGCGATGTGCTGCCATCGCATACCATAAGCTTCGTGATCGCTTACGCCTATGCTTATCTGTACCGCGAGCACGTTCAATCCCTGCACCAACAGAGAAATCTTTGCAGCTGCATACATATAGCACAAGGCGCGAGAAGAGTGACACCGCTAAAGACGGTCTACACGCCTTGTTTGCTGCGGCTCTTTGGGGAATTTCTCAATTTCAGTGGTGGATAAGCCACTTTGAACATGTTTTCGGCAATTCTCGCGCTTGGACTTGGTTTCTTTTTGGAGAAGCTCCTTTACCACGTGCTACAGACACGATAAATTGGCTTTTATGACTATGAATACAGTACAAGGCTGGCTTTCACTCTCATAAAGGAAGGTTAAAGATAAAAGGCAACTTGAAAATGACGTTTCCCGCTTCGCTCAGGCCAGATATTAGGTGATCCTTGTCATCGGGAAGTTCCTCACACAACAATTGGCGTAGATGATCCGCGATCTGAAAGTGTGATATATTCCCGATGAACTGCATCAGTTTCCGTAAGATCTAATGGCTACTTGCCCTTTAATGTACGAACTTTGCATCTTATCCGCTGAACTCGTCGACCTGTGTGCCTTGTGGCCGGGGGTTGTACATGATGTGCCAGCATGACTAAAAAGATTTACATGCAAATTCTTCGAAAAGCACCTATGCTAGAGTGAATAACAATATGGTCATAGTGCTCACTATCAGCAATGCAACATATCGTTCTATCACAAACCACAATTGCTCTTGGTTTGATGCCATATCCTGTTGATGACAGACAGCAAATGCGGCTTCACCACTGTTTGTCGGGTAATTAGCGCGATGCGTACCGTGGCTGGATTCAGGGGCAGATCATTGATAATCACGGAACTACCAACTTTGACTTGATGCCGCCCCAACTCACACTCACATCATGGGAACAAGAAACGAACTACATAACCGCCTAAACGAGAAGACGGGGAAAGCGATGATAAATAATACATTTCATTCGCAGGCTGACGGATTATAATATACTTAAACAACGAAAGTCGTTAAGGCAAAAAAAACTTCCAGTTAATCGAGGAAACGTCCTGTCTACCATGTCGACTCCAGGCTTGGGAACTGAGACTTGCTCAGACCAAGGTCATGGAAGATAGCCTCAGCACCATGTAGCTTCTCAGTCCGAATCTCATCGATATGTTCAAGCTTTACGATTTCGTCTGCGGCTGTTTCACCGTGGGGACCCTTCTCGTCTTCTTCGGTCAAGCCAGCTGCACCGAAGAATTCCTGCTTCTCGCCAATGATGACGATCTGAGCATTAGGGTAGTTGATGTATTCCGGCTGAATAGGAACCCATCGTAGGTCATCCATTTTGTCAACAAGCCTAAGGGTAAGAAGAACACAAAGACTCAGTATGAGTAAATCCATGCAGGAAGACAACACAGATCAAGCGTCTTCAATACTTACTCAGAGGGATACTCGGGACCCTTTGGAAGTCGAGCACTCTGCGGTCCTGGATACTTCGGGTTCTTCGAAGCAACAATGAAGCTTCCCCTATCTGCCAGCCCAAAGTCCTTTTGCACCTCAGTCGTATGCTGTGGAATCGTCAAAACGTACGCCAAGTGCGAAGTGCTCTTGTTGTGCGTGATAGCATAGACACCCTCAGCGTAAGGGGTAGCCGCGGGGGTATGGTGAATGCCACGAGTCTTGGTCTCATGATCTTCAGCAGCAAAGGAATCTCTGATGGTCTTGACGTCGACGTTGGCTTTCTCGACAAATGCCATGTATCGCTGCTTGGGATGCGTTGGGAAAACTTTCTTGGGAAGCATGATCAAACGGCAGTTCTTGTCGTCTGTCAACGCACCACCGGCGAGAGTCGAGTCCAGCGGTAAGGGACGAAGGACGATGAAGCTCCGAGCAACTTGATCAAGAGAGTCCGGCTCGTCAATTCCGACTCTGCCTCTGAAGAAAAAGTAAATGATCCCCTTCTCGAGAACATTTGAAGGTGGCTCATCCTTCTCGCCTTGGAATGTTGCCTCTGCTTCCTTTGCCAAATCACCAATTGGCTTGGGTGCCTCTTCCTTTGGTGGTGCTTCTGGTTCCGGTTTAGTCTCTTGCTTGTCTTCCTTTGACGTCTCCTCCTTGGGCTGTGCTTCTGGCTCCTTTGTCACTTCAGGTGTAGGTATAGTCTCTGGTTCCGTCTTTGTCTCTGGTGGAGTTTCCTGGTGCACTTCTTCCTTTGGTGGTGCTGGTGTTTCTGTAGGTGACTTCTCAGTCTTCTGTGCCTTTGCCCTAGACGCTCCTGAAGCCTTGGAGACGCTCTTCCGCTTAGTTCCTCCTGAAGATCGAGAAATGGCCTCCTTTGCCTTGGAGGCGGCCTGCCTCGATGATGTTCTAGGCATATTTGCTTATTCTGCTTGGTATAGATGTGAGCGAAAGCTAGTCGACGTACAAAATCACACCTAGTCCGTCAATTCTGTGTCTTGGTCTAGTAGAATAGTATGATATGTGAAGACAAGAAGCTATGGTATTTTTCAGGAGAAGTCAAGGAGGGGGTATAATGATGGGGGTATTTGGACCGTAAGTAAGTAAGAAAGGACGGAGCGGGTGGCTACGTCTAGAAACGCTATCTGGAGCAAACGCCAAGAGACAAGGACATCGAAGTACAACAAGGTTCGCGATTGTTCTGAACAACCAAACAGATGTATAGAATGATCTTTAAATGACTTTTATGGAACCTAATTCATTGATGGAAATCAGGCTGAACACGAAAATCCCCTCTTCCCCCTCCATTTCTCATCTTTTTTCCACCCATGGCTGGTGGTGGCCGGTGAGGGGATGGGACGAATTATTAGATATCTTGCACCCGGGAGGGTACAGTATTATTAGTCAAGGTCCATCATGTCAACTGGCCCGACAGGGACATCGCTCGTAATGTGCCTGCCCATTAGATGATGCATAGGAAAGACAGGGGCACATCGAGCTGGCCGTGGTTTCAAGGCCTCCGGCCTAGATTTATGATTAAACCGACCATTGTCGGCAATAATGACAAGCCTCTTCTTCGGGTAGACGATCTCAGCCAGCGCGATATCCTCTGAAAAAGGTGGCTTCCTGGTATTATTTGAAGCAAGCGGGAATAAGACTTGATATGTATCTTCAATTGAAGAATCAGCTTTTCGTTTTTGCCCCTTTGGCCTGTATGAAGATAGTGGATTCATGTCATCCATGTTTGAAGGTGCGTATACATGATCGAGAGACTGCGTGGAGCGTGTCGATGATGTCGGCACACCATTCATATGAGCATGGCTGTTCATGGCAAGCATTCGTGGATACTGCTGTGGCTGCTGCTGCTGCTGCTGCCACTGCCGTCGTCGTCCTGACGAAAGGGAACAAGCGAGGATAGTTCTCCTCCTTATATCCCTATGGCCACGTAGCTCAGAATCGTCAGAGTCTTCCGACAAGCAGTCTTCGTATTCATCGGGAATGATCAATTGGCCATCCTCTTCATCGGTCCATATATCAGTGATGTCCTCGATGATAAGATGACCGGCTGCAGCAAAACTGTCTTCATGTTGGGAAGAGAGGTGATCTGTGGAAGACACTGAAGGGTTCCATGCTTGAGCTGGACCCATGACGCAGTGTGAGAAACGAAAGCAACGAGTGCTTTAAACTATCAACCCGACCAGACGTGATATCAGATAGTTTCATTGATGATCGGGCACGAAGCAGAGATTCAAGTGTAAAGTGGACGGCCAGCCAGTCTACAACCAGAGTGAAACAATCAACGATCTCAACTTGGCGAAAGGATTGCGGGATGATATAGATGGCTCGACGATCTGCTGCGAGTGGAAAAAGAGAAAGACATGTAAAGAGATAACAGATGCACTGTACTGTACAAAGTGTCGTTCTTCTCCCTTCTTCTTATATTGACAAAGAAGAGCGTTTGATGGGAAACAGGCGATGGGACGCTGATCAAGCGTTACAATCTGACAGGGTAGGACAAGTAGTAGGAGGCAAGGGACTTTTCATGAAAATTCCACGAGAGACTTAAAAGTATAGCAATAGCAGAAGTATGCAATGCAAGCTGAAAGACCAACAAGAAGCAGAACAGAAAAGAAAGAAGCAGGAAGAGAATAAAAGAAGGGAAGGAAAATGCCGTGTGTACCTTAGTATGATAATGCAGAAAAAGAAAGGAATGCTCAAGAAGCCGTTGAGGCTTGACCCTTACCTACCTTTTCCCTTCTTTACCGTTATTACATATCTGTTTTAAAATGTTCACGGTCTCACCTCGGGCATGCATTTGCCATTTCCCCCTCTTTTGCTAGGCTTTTTTCTTTTCTTTCCATCTTTTCAAGCCTGATAGACGCCGACAGAAGACA
>AZGZ01000019.1:4171-16656 GCA_001636715.1 Ascosphaera apis ARSEF 7405 | reverse complement strand
TTCCCACACTCCCATCTACGCGAACCAGCCGTGTGTCACTGATCCGTACACTCTTGCTAGCTACCATGAGCAGTACAAGGGGACCGTGGATCGCATCGCCAATGTCATAGAAATCGGGGCTCCTGCTAGCGGATTGAAGTTGTGGGTTCCCAGACAATAAGTAATGCATATCGTTTTTTAACCCCCCTGCACCCCCTTTTTTCTCTTTTCAACTTTCTTCCTTTTTCACGACCTTAATTTCTATGCCATCCCCTTTTTCTCTTCCTTTTCCTTCCTTTGCTTCGTGTCCTTGAGTTATATGCGATATTTTGTTTGCTTCTATTTACTCTTGTTCTTGTAAAAATATATCTTTCTCTCCATCTTTTTGTTCTTCTTTCTTCACAGGAGGGTGGCCAGAGTCTGTCAGGACGATTTCTGTAGAGGTTGTGCATGGACCCCCCTTTTCTTGACCACGTCTCCTGATAAACTTCGCTGCAACTTGTCGTAAAGCACGTAGTCTTGAAGTGGGCGCACGGGAATGACAGCGAATATGAATTTAGATCTTGATATATAGTATATACAGTTACAAAATATAGATACAGACATGATGCCTTCGATTTGGGTATACCAAAACAGGGCACAGATGCAGAGGGATGCTGCCAGAAATTTGAACAAGCGACTTCAAGCAGCATCATTGTCTTAGGCAAGTCAACGATTCAATCACATCTGCCATCCTCCCATCCATCCTTCCACCTCTGTTCCCAGAACCGACAGTCAAACTCCTTCTTCCCAAGCCGGCGATTGACGACATTATGGGCTTGACACATCCAATTCCCAAAGCCCTTCCTATCCTCTAGTGGCGGCGGGTTCTTCACCATCCACTTCTGAAATCCAGTCCCACAAACCCAGCATGGGTACAATTTCGTGAAGAAGTGTAAGAAGTTCCGCATATCCGATTGTTGCTCAGTTGTAGCGACATCAGGATAGTTTGCAGCCATGGTATGTAGCAGTGTCCATGACGAGCGGCCGAGTTGCTCGACATCAGGCGGGCAGTCGGAAGCAGTAGCTGGAGATATCTGACCCTCAGTTGAAGCCATTGGCGTAGTAGTAGTAGTAGTAGTAGCAGCAGCAGCAGCAGCAGTCGCTGGGGAACTGCCTTTACTTTGCCTCATGAGCGTCTTCCACGCTGCTGCACTTGTGCATGATCGGCATCTGCGAAGCTGTCAGTAGATGCTTCATTGCAGGTCAACCGCTCACGACGTGAACCTACGGCTTGCCATCGGGCCCAAGGACAACGCCCTTGGGGAGATTGGTGGTTGAGCTTGAACTTGGACTTGAATTCGCATTCGACGACGACGCTGGAACCGATGTTGCAGTCGCAGTCGTGGTCGAATTCGCACCGGTAGCTGTCGGCGGTTGTCTCTCAGGCTTACTTCCGCTGGTGCTGATCGTTGGGATATCGTTGTATTGTTCCAACTGCTTACGGAGAATGTCTGCCATGATGACCTGATGGCTATCTATCGATTGTGATATCGCCTGGTCTGTTTTCGTTCAACTTGTCTGTCGTCTTTTGCCTAATTGTCAGTCAATCTAAAAGTTCCATGCTACTTGCTGTATATCTGCCACGCCAGGCGGGACGCGACTATTTCGCGCTTCATCCCCACATAAAAAGATACTGCAATTAGATTTGAGAGGGGTTGGCGCGTTAATACTGGGAATGATACCGTAGATAGATTGATAGATACTGTACGACAGATATACAGACTTGATATCCTATTCAAAAATTTACAGACGCTTGAAATAAGGAGAAAAAACAGGGATTAGGAAAGGGGAAGACGCAGACTGTGTGAAAAGTATCTGCAACAACTCGCACAGCGATGGCATCCAGCGAAGAACTCGCGCAAGCTCTACGCGATGCGACAATCCAGCTCTATCAAGCAGGCAACCTTGCAGAGTTAACGGTCAGGAGAGTCCGTACAGAGGCTGAAAAGCGATTGGGACTAGAGGCGGGATACTTCAAAAATGATCCGGAATGGGGCGATAAGAGCAAGAAGCTAATTAGAGAGGAAGTGGTATGTTCGATGCGATTTTCTGTATTTACACACACTCTGATACTTTGCATGAATGACCAATTGACCCAGTTTCAGGAGGCGCAAGAGGCGCAGAAGGCCCAAGCAGCTGAAGAAGGAGAGAGTGATGATCAGGAGGAAGTGAAGAAGCAAGGGAAAGACGATGAAGAAGAAGATCAAATAGAGGAGAAGGAAGAAGCTACAAGCGCCCCCAAGAAAACTAGAAAAAGGCAGTCTAAGGCTCAAGTGAACGCCGACGATGAAGAAGAGGAAGAGAAGCCAAAAGCACGAAAGCGATCAAGGACTCAGCCCAAATCTGAGGCAAAGAGCAAAGAGACGAGCAAAGCCAGGGGAAAGCGCAAGATGAAGGACGATGAGATCATGCAAAGTGACGATGAAGAGCATGATGAGGCGATTCAGAAAGGACATTCAGATGATGGAGTGCAATTGTCGCAAGAGGGAACTGAGTCAAAGAGCAAATCAATTGCAAAAGACGACAGCAAGGCCAAAGACGCGGAGTTGAGTTCATCAGACAGCGAGTTATCGAGTCTACCAGATGGAGTAGAACCAATTGATCCAGAATCAGAGCCAGAGCCAGAGCCTGAAAAGTCTGTGAGGGGCAAGGGGAGGAGAAAGTCCAAAACATCCGCTAGTCCTCCAGCACCACGCCGAAATAGCAAGGGCAAGGGTAAGCAAGCGGCAGAGCAAGACCCAGATGCAGCCACAATCAAAAAACTACAATCACAGCTCGTTCAATGCGGAGTTAGGAAAATGTGGTACCGTGAGCTTCAGCCTTACGAGACGTCGAGAGAGAAGATTGCGCATCTCAAGGACATGTTGAGAGACATTGGCATGACTGGCCGGTTCTCTCAGGAAAGGGCAAAGATAATACGGGAACAGAGGGAATTGGCAGAAGATTTGAAGGAGATCCAGGGGAGCAACAACAGTCAAGAGGGTGACAATGATGAGGACAGCGACGATCGACGCAAGCAACGCAGTGCTGCTAGGAGGCAAATGTTTGCATTTCTCAGTGACGATGATAACGAGGAGTCTGAGTGAGAACGACCAGGACAGGACCATCCAAATCTGAGCATACGACACATATAGTACGATTGTAATAATTCAATGGGCCCATCTTTTGCATTTTCAGAAAGGAATATCAAATTATAGCAATATGTGTCTAGTGTCATCTCTCGTACATTCGTGATAATCAGTTTGTTCAACTGCTAGATACTGTAGATAGGGTAGTGCCGAAGACTACTTATATAAGAGGCTGTTGCCGCCCGCCTCGTCGTTCACCAAACAATCGTCATACCAGCGAGTCCTGAAAGGTCTATCGGGCTTTGCTTCTAGCGAAATAGAAACTATTGAACAAGATGGTGCGCAGTCCTAGATTATGCCTGATGGATTATCTCGAGTTTGCTAATCGACGGAATACGTTCAGGCGCTGCCGAATCTACGACGGCTGTTCGTAGACTCGAGAACAGAGAGCGAAGATAACGAATACTCGAGGAAAGCCGTGAGTTAAGCAGTGGACAGGGCATAGCACCTCTCTTGCGAATATGATTCCTGACTTTGATCATATTGACTAGTTCTACAACCTCGTACTCTTCATCTCGTCAGTCGCAGTCTTCAGTCTAGTGGCGCAGAGGTTGGGAGGAGGCAAGCCATGCAAATGATCGTCAAATGCTTCTATTGAGATGAATATAAGACTTATGCGATATGGGATTTCTACTGCGTGTGTGATATAGAACGATAAAGGAAAACAAAAAAACATAAGAAAAGTGCAGACCTGGATATCATCAAACGCCGTCATGCCAAACGGAAAGAAGAAAAAAAGGACGAATGCAAAAAGGGAACAAGGAATCAGAGAACAGAGTCACAAAGTCACAACAATATGCAGCCGGCTCAGGATCAGACTCGAATCCATCACACCTCTCCTGGCCGCTTGCTGTTGCAGCTGACAATCTTCACTTTATCCGCGTGAATCTGAGAATTGTCATCGAGCTTGAAGTTGACATCCTTGATGAGGAACGTCCACACTTCGTCGCAGAAACGGTATGTGTCGAGATGGCCCTGTCTGGTCAGCACTTTGTGTTCGCAGCTCCTTTGCCTCTTGCTTTGCTCGTTGTGCGCGCCTCACTTTGAATGTCAGTCTGGCCTTGACGTGGTCTGCGAGAGTGTCGGTGATGACTCTGTCAAAGGTCGAAAGAATCTTCATGGCGAGCTGGGGCTCGATACGGCCTTCGTTGATAAGGTCGTCGAGGGTATCAGTAAGACACCAGCCGATGCTGCAACCATGTGAGAGACATGTAAGAAGAGGAAAGAGGAGATACGAGGGGGAGCAGAGCGAGAGTCAGAAGCAAGAGGGAGCTGATCATACCTGCTGCTGCGATACAGCTCGTAATAAGCGTGAGTAGCCATTGACGTGCGCTTGCCAGGAATGTGTCGTTCTAGCTGTAGGTGTAGCTGTAAGTTGTTACTGTTTAAGTGTGGCTCTGGCGGTGTTTAGGCTTAGATATGTTGTAGTACGTAGTGTCAGTGTCAGTATCAGTAGTATGCGATATCTCTTCCTTCCTACGTAAGTCCGCGGACTTTGTTCCTTTAAACCCACGTTAACTGCCACTCTTACTTACTTACTTACTTACATCTGCCTACCTATATATCAGTGCTTGATCACCCTGAGTCTTGCACCTCCTATCGATCCCTTCGCTGGCCAAACCATCTAAATACAACCGCTTGGCCTGCTGCTTCTGTTCTCTTCTCGTTCATATTTGGTGAAAAAAAGGGGAGGTTTACACGTTTTCGCTGTTATTGACCCCCCGCTACGACTGCTATTGCCCGTCGTAAGAGCATCATACTTCTCTTACCTACAGTGGAAGAGAAGAGACACGCATTGTCGAGGAAGCCATAGGAGCTGCTACTATCATCCTGAATCAATATGGCCGTCAGCAAGATACGTGGTGCCTTTGCTGCACCAAGGAAAGGAGAGACGTTTGAACTGAGATCTGGCTTAGTGTATGTCATGTCATGGCCATCATCTTCAAATATTCTTGCCCATGTACCTCCAGCTTAACAGGAATGAAGTTGCTGACTTGTTTCATCTTCAGATCGCAATATGCCTATGAAAGGTAGACAATGAATAATCGCCCCCGTCGCAATATGGTGACCTCGCCAAAGCCATTGTGGAAGCTAACAACGACGCAGAAAGGAAGCTATTCAGAAGACCATCATGGCCATGACCCTTGGCAAGGATGTCTCGTCGCTATTTCCAGATGTTCTCAAAAATATTGCTACCTCTGATCTCGATCAGAAGAAGCTCGTTTACTTATATCTAATGTGCGTGCAATGGAAATCGATCGTCTGGCCCTCCGGGATACAAATGTCTTTGCGCCCCTGCCCCTGCAACATATCCTAACGTTCATGATATCATAGGAACTACGCCAAATCACACCCAGATCTTTGCATTCTCGCCGTCAACACTTTTGTTCAAGACTCTGAAGACCCAAATCCGTTAATTCGTGCCCTGGCTATCCGAACAATGGGCTGCATCCGTGTCGATAAAATGGTGGATTATATGGAAGAGCCACTCCGCAAAACGCTCCAAGACGAGTCCCCCTACGTTCGCAAGACAGCTGCTATATGTGTCGCCAAGCTATTCGATCCGAATGCAGAACTATGTCTTGAGAATGGATTCCTGCAGATGCTTCAGGAGATGATTGGCGACCCAAATCCAATGGTTGTCGCCAATTGCGTCACCGCTCTGGCAGAGATCAATGAGACTGCACCTTGGACGAAAGCTTTGCAGATCACACAGAATACGTTGCGCAAGATGCTCATGGCCTTGAACGAGTGCACTGAATGGGGCCGCGTTGCTGTTTTGACAAGTCTTGCTGCCTACAGAAGTACGGACGTGAAAGAAGCCGAGAGTATTTGTGAGCGCGTGGTGCCTCAATTCCAGCACGCAAATGCGAGTGTCGTCCTTGCAGCTATCAAATGCGTCTTCCTACATATGAAAATGGTGAGCGCTAGCGTGGCGAAGGGTTACCTGAAAAAGATGGCGCCTCCCTTGGGTAAGTAGTCATGATTTCCCGCAGGAGGTCAATGTCTGAAGCGTGCTAACAAGATATGCAGTCACACTCGTATCTTCGGCCCCTGAAGTGCAATATGTGGCGCTCCGAAATATAGATCTAATCTTGCAAAAGGAACCCCATATTCTCGACAAGGAGATGCGTGTTTTCTTCTGCAAGTATAACGACCCACCCTACGTCAAATTCCAGAAACTCGAGATTATGGTGCGTATAGCAAACGAGAAGAGCGTTGATCAGCTGCTCGCAGAGTTGAAGGAATATGCTTTGGAAGTTGATATGGACTTTGTCCGACGCGCTGTGAAGGCCATTGGTCAAACAGCTATCAAAATAGAAACCGCAACAGAGAAGTGTGTCACGACACTGCTGGATCTCATCAATACCAAGGTCAACTATGTCGTTCAAGAGGCAATTGTTGTTATCAAGGATATCTTCCGAAAATACCCTGGTTATGAAGGTATCATCCCAGCGTTATGTCAGTGCATTGACGAGCTTGACGAGCCAAATGCTCGCTCCGCTTTGATATGGATCGTGGGCGAATACGCCGAGAAGATCACCAACTCAGGGGAGATTTTGGCTGGGTTCGTTGATGGATTCAATGAGGAGTTTACCCAGACCCAATTACAAATCCTCACTGCCGTCGTCAAGCTGTTCCTGAAGCGGCCCGAGAAGGCACAAGGTCTTGTGCAGAAGGTCCTACAGGCTGCCACCGCCGAAAACGACAACCCTGATATCCGTGACCGAGCATACGTTTATTGGCGCTTGCTGTCAAACACCACAGACTCCAACGCCGCACGCAATGTCGTACTGTCAGAAAAGCCTCCCATCACCACAACAATCCCCAGCTTACCCCCTCAGCTGTTAGAGCGCTTGCTGTCGGAGATGTCAAGCCTTGCCAGTGTCTACCAAAAGCCACCAGAGCAGTTCGTCGGCCAAGGAAAGTACGCGGCAGACGCCGTGCAGAAGGCAGCCATTCAGGAACAAATCGATAATGCCCAGGAGAATCCACTCGCTGCATCCGCTGCTGCAAACGCGGCCGCCGTGTCTGGCAAGCCTGGATCCTCAGCGCAGGCTCCTCAGAGCAATGTTGAGAACCTTCTGGACATCGATTTCGACGGCGCAGCGCCAGCCACGACACATAGTGAATCAGGCGGTGCGTTATCCGGTCTCGAGGGCTTGGCCGGCACGCCAGTGTCGACTCATACCACAGGAGGTGGTGTACCAGCGGCAAAGCCGTCCAACGGTCTGGACGACTTGATGGGCAGCTTTGGCGGGCCGGCAATGTCGTCGTCGTCGCCTGCTCCTGCACAGATCATACCCCAGCACACCTCGACCAGCAATGCCGATCTGCTGTCTGATCTAGGCGGCTTATCAATTACAGATTCTCAGCCGTCCGGGTCACCAGCACCAGCACCTGTTCCGGCACCGAGCCAGCCCTCCACACAGCACCAACCCAAGGCACACAGGATATCATGGATCTGTTCTGAAGTAATCATATCTGAGACTCTTTTTTTGTTCTTCCTCTTTCTTTGTACAGTTTAATTAGCCACTTTCAACCAGTCTCTTTTTCGCCCTGCTCCGTTCTGTTCCTATTCTGTTTGGTTTCCACCTTCAATCCTGTACTTCCAGCCCATGTCTAGCCTCAACCACATCAGGAGCTCGAGCTCGAATTGACTGTCACTTGTCAACTGTGACCTCTTGCCTTTTGCCAAGTTCCTCTAATCCCATAACCCCCGGTCACATCACATCACATAACATCACTTGATATCAATCATCTCCCTCAAATAGTAGGTAAATGTCTTCTGCATGATCAGCCGGTGCAAGACAAGTACAGCAGCAGTTCCTGCCTGGCGCATCGTCTCCGCAAATCTCCGCATATTGCGCACTCTAATTACATACATCTCGCCGAACGGCCAATTTATATCTCTTTTCACCATCTAAGGCGAGCGGGCATGGATGCTATAAAACCGCTTCAATGGATTAGATATCGATAGGAATGCCATTGAATTGACCCCATCTAGCATTTTCTGCAGCTGCATATTCAGCTTCAAATATGGCTTCAGATCGCCCCAATGTTGACAGCAGCAAACCCCTTACTACTCCTCCTGCTCCTGGGCCTCCACACGACGAACCCACCCAAGCTCGGCCTGATACCGCCACCGCGCCACGGCCAGACACGGTGACGTCGGATCAGAGCGAGATTGGCCCAGGTTCATACATTTCATCCGTTGCAAGTTACTTCTCTTATCCTGCTAGACACGTTGTGTCCGGGCTCTATCGGCGCTTCACGGACCCAGGGCAGCTTACCAACGATAACAGCAGCACGACTGCCGCTGCCGGAGAGACACGGGCCTCAGGGAAACAAAACCAACAGGGCCACCGCTCAAGGCACTCACGAAGCGAAAACGACGGCGACGAAGATAACGGCAACGGCAACGGCGCAATGCCATTGTCCTCTAAATTCGGGTCCAAGTTCTCTTCGTCTAGATCTCGTTCAGGTGCAGGCACCGGTACCGCTAGCTCATCTGGCTCTTACACCCCGCCTCCACGACCGCGCGATGCGTCCCCTTTCAATCCGCCACCATTGACACCGCTCACGTTAAAAGCCAGTGGGAATATATCGTCTGCGGATCTTGTTCTCACGAAAGCGCTCGCGGAGGAGATCAGGCTGCTTGTGCCGCCGCGGTTGCAGCTGCTCGACACATGGGAGCTGGGATACAGTCTTGAACGAGACGGGAGTTCATTAGCCACGCTCTACGCGAGATGCAGGGATATAGCAGCACGACATCCGCGGGCAGGATACGTGCTGGTTGTGAAGGACACTTCTGAGACGGGGAATGAATCCGCGAGTTCAGTCGCTACGGGGAAATCGAACGGTTCGCTCTTCGGTGCTTATCTGACAGATCCGCCACGCCCGTCGTCACATTTCTATGGCACGGGGGAGTGTTTCTTGTGGAAGGCGAGCACGATACCCTTTGCTGGCTCGGTGGCTGCGTCGCCTATGTTGAAGACGATAGCGAATCCTGGAAGTGGTGCGGATAGTAGAGAAGCATCGCAGACAAGGGTCGAGGCGCTGAGGGAAGCACATCTGCCGCCACCACCCAGTGCGGATACGACAGATATGGCACGGAGCACATCTATAATAAACTGTACGTTGGTGATCACACACCATCAATTGGGAATTGAATTTATACTAACATATATATTGTAGCACCAAGCCAAAGTGGCACAAGTACGCCCAACCGACTACGATTCAAGGCCTTCCCTTACAGCGGTATTAACGATTACATGATTTTCTGTCAATCAGATTACCTTAGCATTGGAGGAGGGTAAGCTTGCAAATTTTATTTTCTTTTTTCTTGCCATCATTATCCTTGCGATTGCTAACTTACATTTCAAACCAGTGACGGCCATTACGGACTATGGATAGACGACGGCTGTGAAAAAGGCATAAGCAGCCCAAGCTTAACCTTTGGAAATGAACCATTGAGCGAAGAGGGGACAAAGTTCGACATACTCGGGGTAGAAGTGTGGTATATTGGATAATCCAGGGGAGGCGGGAAGCAGGCTTCATGAGTGCAATTTGAAGATATATTGCGTGTACTTGTACATACGTGTGCGATGAGTCGTTGCAGCACACAACGATGTCTGCCGTAATCAGACATCAAACGGCAACCAACCCATCTGTATGACCAGCTTTGCATCGAACGCATCGACTGACTTTGGTTGATTCGAAAAAAGAGGATTGACATTTGAAAAATATATGCTATGATACCAACAAGACGAAATGGAAAGATGAAGAGAAAAAAAAAAGAAATGCAAGTTCGTTATGAATATGAGAGAATAATCTCAAAAGTGAGATGGAAAACAATTTAAGTCAGGGGTAGATGGCGAAGTTAGAAAAAGAAAAAGAAAAGGAGGAGTTCATAATAAAAACGCACGCACAACGACAAAACAAGCCCTCAGGCAAATTAAATCAATAAGGACTATTGACAATGTCCTCCCTCAACAAACTCCCAATCCTATTCGACTTCTTCCGTGGCGTCCTCAATAGCTCAGGACCAGCTATACTCTCTCTCGTAACCTTCTTCAACTGTCTCTTCGCAACCATATTAACCTCATTAGGCAACGCGACGATAACATTCTTATCGCTGCCGAACCTGAAATTATCAGCTTTAACCTCCTCCGCATACCTCTTAATAGTATACGCATCCTTACGGCCCGCAAGAACTTTCTTAAGCGACCACGTAACGATAAACGGACCCGTAGCGGTAATGATACTGGTCTCAGTGCTATCAACACCCGTGTTGAACCGAGCAGGGGTGAAGGATATAGGAGCCTTTGTCTCGTGCTGGAACTGCGCAACGTGCGCGGGAGCAAGACCCAGACGACGAGGCTGGGGCTTATCGTCCTTGGCGAAGGAGCGCTCGAAGCCGAGCTTACCTTCGTACCGCCCGCTCTTCTGGAGAGAGTCGATGAGGAGGAGGTAGGTGCGGCACGTAGCGAGCACCCATCTGCCGTCAGCCGAGACGTCGAGGCCGATGATGGGTTCACCGAGTGCGGGGATGTGCGTCTTTGCGTTAATGCCTAGACGGTCGAACATGCGGATGTCGCCCTTGTTGGAGGCAACGGCGATATACCCTTTCTCAGTGGTTGCAACTGAAGAAAAGTCGTTCTTGCTGGCGTATTGTTTTAGGTCCGAATCGACGAGTTTCGAGCCGGCGAGACGGGGGTCGATTCTGTAGAGTGCGTTTTGCGAGATACCTAGGAAAGGCTGGGCGGCGGTCATCTGCGAGAACTTGGTTTCAGGGGTGAAATTCTGCACTGATATGTCGTCGTGAACCTTCCATTCGTCAACGATCTTGCCGTACTCGAGATCCATGCGATATAGAGAGTTGGGATCTTCCTGGTTCTGGAGAATCATATTGCTATCTTCAGCGTGAAGCATGACTTTCTTCGGGTTGAACGATTTGCCCTTGGGTGTCTCGATTTTGTTGATGGTTGTAGAGAATTCGAGGTTGTTATTAGGAGTATGTCTGAAGACTCCGATCTTAGAGCCACGGACGACGAATGAACGATCGTGCTTGTATCCGACTGCGAGTTGGGAATTGACATTTCCGTCCTTATCCCGTAGATGGACATCGTCCTCCTCCTCATCGGAATCGTAATGCTCGCTCTGTTGGCCGGGATCCTCTTCCTCGTAATCCTCTTCCTCTTCTTGTTCCTCTTCCTCGTCTTCCTCCTTAGCCTCACGCTCTCTTCTATCCTCGGGAGACTCGACAAAGCCTTCAGGGGCGTCTTCAAGAGTAAGGTCATTGAACGCCTCTAGAACGTAATCTCTTTCCTGCTCCTTAGCCTTGGCCCACTTGATGCGGTTGAGCTTCTCCCATAGGGCCTGCATTAAGCCCTCCTGGAAGCGCTCCTCGGCAGATTGTTCCTTGAAACGCAGAAGCCAGGAGTAGGCGTCTCCGGTCTCTGTTTGATGATTGAAGATGAAAGATAGGTATTCAAAGTTGAAAACGGGGTTCATATCCTCGGTGACGTAGAGACCGAGCCATTCTTTATCGGTGCCAGTGATCTGTAGCCAGTACTGCCAATTGCCTATTTCAGAGACAGTTGCATGGACGGAGTTGTCCTGCAAGATGAAAGTGCCGGAGTTGAAGTCGAAAAGGTGAAGTTCGGCGTATTCTTTCGCGAGGGTTTCTTTAGCTTCAGGCATTGCTGCGGCAGGGGGGGCCTGTGTGTGTTGTGATTGCGGTTCCAATTCCGGTTTTGGTTGTGATTGTGATTGGGTTTGTGACGCTGGCTTAGGAGATGAAATATCCTTTCCAAAGGGATATTCATCTTCCTTGACGTTGGATAATCTAGTCATGCTTCTTGGTGATTCGTGGCCGGTAGGGCTAGCGATGGGACTAGCAGCAGGGATGGGGGCTTCTTTTTCGAAATAGAACTCTTCAAGATCTTGCTTGGAAGCTCTAGCAGCAGATGTGCGATACTTCCTCTCGTACTGGCAGTGAACAGCAGCAAGCAAGAAAGTGGATATTTTATCGGCAGAGACAGAAGGGTCGCAGACGAATTCAAAAAGATCACCGGGATCACCGCTCAAGTCTCTCCAAGCAAGGACCTTCTCACCACCTTCACGAACCTCAGAGCGGAGATGTAGGCTCTGGTCTAGGAGGAAAGTCTTTTCGTCCTTGTCGGTGCTAAGGCGGTCGTCGGCTTCGTCTTCCTGGTCTTCAGCGAGTTCCTCTTCGCCTTCTTCGTATGCGCGTTGGATGACGAGCTGGTACTGGAATTCCTGGCCGGTTCTTCTGATGCTGGCAGCAGCGTCTCTGAAGATGAGTTCGGA
>AZGZ01000018.1:402913-414872 GCA_001636715.1 Ascosphaera apis ARSEF 7405 | reverse complement strand
ACAAAGCTCGAGCCTGTTTTGCAACAGGTTATATCGAGCGAGACGATCTCCGGATTGTGTAAGGCCTATGCCTGAAAGCTACAAAATCCGGAGATGGTGTGAGGAAGAGGATCCCTAAGGGAGACTACGTATATAAGCTAAGGAGCGCCAAGAGCGGGTAAGGGGTCTTGGCGCTTACTAAGAGAGGAGATGACTAATCGACTACCCGCTTACTAAGCTGTCGGGGGATTAGCCCGACAATGGAATTACATTACGTTTTAGGTCTAGCGTATATGGAACATTGTTAAACCATGGATTTCTCATGCACGTTCCAATCTTCTTTGAACCTCACGCGTCGGCGTCGCGTTTTCCCACGCGCTAAGCCATTTTGGGAAAGTATAACCGCTTCAAGTATGTCAAAATCTGTAGAAGGTATGTCAGACTAGCCCGGGCGATTCGTGATATTCGCCACTCACCTAACATAGCACGTACCGGATGAAAAGTGCATCTGCAAAAAATCGATTATATGCCCGTATAGCTCAGTGGTAGAGCGCATCACTCGTATGTCCATCGTCATGATGAGGTCCTCGGTTCGATCCCGAGTGTGGGCAAATTTACTGATAATTTTTTGATCTTTTGACCCCCTGAACGCTGCCCCTGATGTTCACGGTATCGGATGCAGTAAGGAACACAAGCTGGCGAATGAGAAAATATGCCTTGGATTTGTTCTATGAACAGATAAAACTTTTGATAAATGGTATCTTGCGAACAAAAGAAACTATGCGATATTGAACTCGCTTGCACCTCCTCCCATCATCTGCCTCAACTTAGCCTTCATCTTGCGAGCAGCATCCTCCGTCTCACTATTCTTCGCAGCGCTGCTAACATCATCATTGTCAGCCTTCCTCTTTGTTCCACTCGGCCCACTCGTAGTCTTTCCATGGTTTTTCCTATCCGCCTTGAAGTCTTTCTTCGTATCTTCCTTGCCAGGACGCAGTCCAGGCACATTGATCTTCGCAGGACGATCACGCAAAGCGAAACTCTTGGCCAAATGACCAAGATGAAGATCTTTAATGTTGAAGTATTTTCTCTCGCCAGCAAGATGGGTTGCGTATGCTCGAATATGTGATTGGTACGCTCTTCTGGCCATCTCAAGGATATTGTTGTTCTCCAATGCCCAGCGCTCAACATCCAACTGCCAATCTGTAACCTTCTCTTCCCAATCCTTACTCAGTGCCTCACTGTTTCCGCCGAATCCTCGTTTCAATACTTCGTTGATGTCGACTCTGGTCACGTTGGTGCCTTTATCGGCATAACTATTCTTGAGCATCTCGACGTAACCCTCTTCAGGCCCAGGAAGCAAGAATATCATGGCACGGCCATCACGTCCTAGACGTGCAGTACGTCCGATACGATGAAGATGGTCTTCGGCACTGTATGCTGGGTCGTACTCGATAACGTAATCGACGTTAGGAAGATCGAGACCACGAGCCGCAACATCAGTACATATGAGGACGGATGCATTCTTCTCTTTGGCAAACGAGTTTAGAGTTGATGTTCGAACATGCTGGGGAAGTGAGCCGTGAAGCTTGTGTAGCATGACGGTGTTTGATGGATTGGAGAAAGCCGTCGCCTTGGCTATAGTGTTATGTATCTCGGTAGGGTTCCTCTTGGCTGCCTGGTCCTTCTTAGGAGACTCCGTAGAGTCTCTTTCCTTCTCCTTCTCCTTGTCCTTCTCGGAACCTTCCTCGCCATCCTTTTCCTGACGTCGCGTGAAGACTTCGTAATGGAACTCCACAGAGTCAGCGCAAGACATGAATATGATAGCTTTCATGACAGAGCCTCGTCGAGCGAATGTCCGCTTCAACAATCCAGTTAAAGCCACGAGGCGAAGCTTCGCCGCAACAATAGCATAACTTTGACGCAATTGCGCCGGCGCCAAGAAGTGCGCTTGCTCTTCAGTACCTGCATCTTCGTCGGCCTCTGGATCAGCTTGTATATGCACGGCGTCTTTCAAACTTATATCACCCAAGCGTTGCACGTTCATTTTCAAAGTTGCAGAACAGAGGACCGTAATTCGTTTTTCAGGCAGACCCTGAGCTCGTGCAGGCTTTTGTCTTTCGTCAAGCTTCTTGACAATTCCCTGAATCTCCTTCTCAAAACCGAGATCCATCAGACGATCACCTTCGTCCAGTACAAGCCACCTCACATTGCTCACGTCCAAAGCTGTGGTATTGTCCAAATGATCTGCCAGACGTCCAGGTGTAGCGACGAGGATGTTGAGACCTTTGCGTAATCTAGCCTTCTCGGACTTCTTCTTCTCTCCACCGATAACAGTACCTGCGACAATACCACGGGTGCAACGAAGCAGAGCCTCCAAGACAACTGAGATCTGCTTGCACAATTCTCTCGTGGGTGCAAGAACGATGGCAAACAAACCATCGTCTCTGTGCAAAGCTCCCTGCTTCTGTCGATCCGCAGTGAGGTTCATCAAGCGTTGAACGATTGGTAAAAGATAAGCAAGAGTCTTTCCAGAACCGGTCTGGGCTTGGATGAAAGCGTCCGCATCCTCCTTCATCAACTGCGTAACTGCGCTCCGTTGAATAGCTGTAGGGTTCTTCAACTCGAGTTTCGTGAGCAGGTACGCTGCCAGAGTGGGCGATAAACCAAGAGATGTAAAAGTATCGATGCCGTCGACGAGGGGAGCGTTGGATGGATGAGAGGGCTCTGAATTCTCAGCTTCAGCGCTTTTTGCAACATCAGTCGTTTGAGCTTCTGGGTTGAAACTGAACAACGATGAGATGATCTGTTTAGGCTTGCCCCCCGTGTGCGCAGGAGCTCCCCCTTCTCTGCCTCTTCTGCCCTCGCCAGCTGGTCGTGATGCTGGTCTGAAATCATCATCGTCTGTCCGTTGTCGCTTTGCGCGCACTCTCGAATTGTTCACGGGTATACGATTCGCATTCTGAGGGCCAGAAGAGTCAAAGCGTCCTTCTGATAAAGGTAATGTATCTCGTTGTTGGCGACGTTGAGCGATCTTCTTAACCGATAGTCGATCTTTCCAGGTTCCTCCCTTGTATTTCTGCTGTTGCTTGATGACACCGTCCCCTATGTCAAAGTTCATAAGCATGCCATCGTCAGCCATGATTGCGATCGAATATTTGATGAAATATTAAGCAGAAGATAAGTGTTTCTTCTGCGTTGATGTCTTGAAATTTTGATGCTTTTGCAGCGCCAGGAAAAAATAAAAATAAAAATTTCTCGAAGTCTTCAAAATCTCGACCGCGGGAGTCAAACTCTATCAATACGTACAATAATCTTGTATGGGCCCGCTACGGTCTACGCTAGTATATATTGTAGGTACTGTATAAGAGGCCTCGATTTCTGATGATTCGAGACAGTATGGTCTAATGATTCTATGCAAAATTGAGTATGACATTATGCTTGACAGATCGTTGTCTTTCTGAATGGCGTAAAGATTCTTCAAAGGGGCGCAAGGATGAGGTTGTCTATTAGTCTCACCGGCACAGCACCATCGCCTAACCCCTTATCTTCATCATCTCGCGGGCTCTCAATTGGCTTCATCTTAATTGCGCCGCTGAGAATAGCTCCCTTCGATGCATCGACTGTCTCGAGTTCCTCCAGAGAAGAAGGGTCCGCCAATGAGATATAATCCACCTCAAACAAAGCACGCTCACTGGGGGCAAGACCCTTCTGCTGAGTTTGCACTGACTCAATTACAGTAGAAGCAGCTCCCAGAATATCTGCACGGGAGACTCTTCCCGATCTATATGCATCTTCGGCGGCCCTCAGACTGTTGTACAGCACAAGACCCACGGCCTTTCTGCGGGCGCCTAGATATGCATTGCGCGAACTCATCGCAAGCCCATCACTTTCCCGTACCGTTGGCGATATAATCACTTCCGTATTGATGTGTAGATCCTGGACCATGCGCTTGATGACCGCCGTTTGCTGGACATCCTTCTGACCAAAATACACCTTCTCTGGCTCAACGATGTTAAACAGCTTGGTACACACCGTCGCAACACCCCGGAAGAAAACAGGTCGTGACGCCCCCTCCAGCAATCTCGCGAGAGGTGTGACTGTGACGAATGTGCCATCCCCGTCAAGATCAGACGATGGTGGCAACGTTGGGTACATGACCTTTGAAGTTGGCGCAAAGATCGCAGAAATGCGGCCCATGGCATTGCTAGGTTCAAGCTCCTGATTCAGAGCGTTCAGCTTTGCGATATCTGAGTCCCATGTTCGAGGATAACTATCAAGATCCTCATTGACGCCAAACTGCGTCGGGTTCACATATATACTGACGAAAACGTCGGTGTTCTCTTTAGCAGCATGCCTGATCAGTGATAGATGGCCGTCATGTAGCGCACCCATTGTAGGCACCAACCCCACGCTTCTCCTCGAGAGAAGCAGGTCTCTGCGAAAGCTCCTTAGTGGAGGCACATCACGAAACACCTTCATGCTGGCTTGTGTGAGGCGTGAAGATAGACCTGGTGATTTTGCATGAGATATTGGCTCTGATTGAATGCAGACTCCTCAACAAAAAAAAAAAAACCCCGGGGGAATCCTTACTTGAAAACGCCCGAGATGCTATGCGAGACATACTCCCGTCACTTTCGAGCCTAGGTACGTAGTAATCGCAATGCTCGATAGCAACTAGTCAAGCAACCCTCCCATCACCGTCTACAGTATGGAAATGCTCTCCCGTCGTCTATTCCCGTGCCGTCATCGAGCGGTTAGGCCTAAGCATGAACGGGAAGAATAAATTGTCCGCCGATGGGTTATCAGGGGAGAGCATTATGATGGCATTATCATCATCATTGGGATTATATGGACACTATGGCGCTATATACGTACAGGACACTGATGCATTCTGTACGATGACGGCACGGGCGACGGGGCATTTTTGCACGCCTTGAGATGAAGAAGCCATAACAAGCGCCAACGATCTCAACGCTAATAAGCTGTCACTCCCCCACGGTGCCCCCCAGATCAGGTCCCTCCCCTCCCCAGAGCCAGCCAGCGCTAGGGTTACAGAAGTGGCATGTATGTACGTCAAGTCAAGGGGTTATGATCGTCTCCTTCAACGACTGCCGAGGTGCGCATGCCCCGCCTGCCTGTGCTTCTGTTGGGGATGTTGCAGATGGTCGCCGACGAAGGAGACTCAAGCTGCTGGCTGTGTACGCCGAGGCAGAGAGAACAGAGAACAGAGACAAGAGAGAGAGAGAGAGAGACATGGTGATAAATAAACTGTCCGTTCGCAGATGTCGCGCTCTCGCCAGTTTTGTTTTAGGGGGCCTTATGAACCCTTTTGCGCAATTCACATGAGTCAGTTGTTGCTTGCGAAGCCGATGAGCTTGTGCTAGTCTTATATAGAAGAGGCAAAAGGCATATCTTCTACTGTGGCAATTGGAGCGCAATTCTTCATCTTTTCTTCGTAACGAATATTGCGATCGCGAAGCACCAGGTCAAGCTTCTTTCTTTTTTTATATGCAACAAGCTTAGCCGGCAAGGATGACAGCAGCAAAGCGTGACCAGGACCACTCTAGATTCGAGGCGCCGGACCTTGAGATTGTTGGCGATCAGATCACCATTCATCCCGCTGGCTTTATATCAGATCCTACAAGCAAGGATGATGGCATTGAAGAGAGAAAGCTGGTGCGCCACATGGCACGATTTAGGGAGAATCCTTTCGAGTTTCTAAAGGAAGTCAGCCTGTTCGTCTCAGGTACAGGATGGAGAGCATACGACAATGTCATCGGTCAACCTGTGTTTTACCCCGGATTCTCAGAGAAGATCAAGGAGAATCTACGGACTCATCCAATGGTGGTGAAGAAGATCTCAGAGCTTGCTCAGATCCAGGTGGGCAGGGAGGAGAAGGAGGGTCTTCTGGTCATGAAAAGCTCTGGTGGGCATCAAGATCCCAGATTAGACCGTCAACATGAAATCGAGTCGAATTTGAGAGAGGTAACGGAAAAGATCATGGACAATATGATCTGTAAGATGGATAGCAACAGCTTTATCAGGGGTGCCTATTTCCTGTGTACTCAATTGCTTACGCGGGCTTACAACAATGGTGTGCACATTCGAGATTGTTTCTTCTCAAGCCAATTGGTTCACTTGACTAACATGATGTCTAGGTATTCATGCATCCAGTGAAGAGATCCTTCGGCTCAGGCAAGTCGCCAAACAAGCAGCGAAGAAGAAGCAATCCATCATCTTCCTTCCAAACCACAAATCACACGTCGACTATGTATCATTACAACTCATCTGCTACCGGCTAGGCATCACGTTGCCTATCGTTGTTGCTGGAGACAATCTCAACATTCCCCTCGTCGGCCCCTTTTTACAACATGCGGGTGCCATGTGGATTCGAAGGAGTTTTGGCAACGATCCTCTTTACTACACAATGGTTCAATCCTACGTCGATGTCATATTACAGAATGGATATAACTTCGAATGTTTCGTGGAGGGAGGTCGTTCGAGGACCGGCAAACTACTACCACCGAAGTTCGGTATCTTGAGTTTCGTCATCGACAGTATCTTGTCAGGAAGGGTGAATGATGCAATCATTGTCCCAGTGAGCACACAATATGACAAGGTCATAGAAACCGAGTCGTATATCAGTGAACTTCTGGGACAACCAAAAAAGAAGGAGAATCTGATGGATCTCTTCTCATCACGATCTGTTCTCTCACTGAATCTTGGAAGGGTTGATGCCCGTTTCCATGAGCCGTGGAGCTTGAGAGAGTTCCTGACAGGCCAATTGACTCGGTTATCAAAGAATCCTAAGCCACCTGGGACTAAGTTGACACCTGACGAGAAAGCCCGAGTATTGAGGACACTCGGATATCGCGTGCTATCACATATCAATGATGTCTCCGTGATCATGCCGTCTGCGCTTGTTGGCACGGTCCTCCTTACTTTGAGAGGACGCGGTGTTGGAAAGACAGAACTTGTCCGCCGTGTGGACTGGCTGGCTGAGCGCGTCAAGGCCAAGGGCGGCAGAGTGGCACATTTCTACAGAAATCCTACCGAGCAAGTTGTCGAAAGAGCTTTGGATGCCCTGGGACCTAAATTAATCGGCGAAGTTGCTGGATTGGCAGAGCCTACCTACTATGCAGTCGACCGGTTCCAACTTTCGTTCTATCGAAACATGACGATACATTTATTTATTACCGAGGCATTGGTGTCTGTGGCGTTATATGCCACAGTGAAACAAGGCGGTGTCCCTCAAACCCAGCAGATGAGGTACGATGAGCTATACCGCCAGGTAGACTTCCTATCTACAATCTTCCGTGGTGAATTTATCTTCCCTCCTGGTGGTCTGTCAACGAACTTGCCAAACACGATATCATTGCTTGAGCATGATGACACCATTGAAGTGACAAGGGACGACAAGGGTACACCGATCATGGTAGGACTGAGCAAGGCAGAACGCCTTCGTGGGAGGGAGAATTACGATTTCTATTGTTTCTTGGTATGGCCGTTTGTTGAGGCCACATGGCTAGGCGCACTATCCGTCATGGGTCTTACGCCGACGTCGGAGGACCAGAGTCCGTGGGTTGATATGAAGAAAGCTCAAGACAATGCCCAGGTGGTAAGTTCGGCCATTGTTCCCCCTCCTAACAAATGTGGACGCTCGAAGGAAATTGATGCTGACGGAAATATGTGATCTTATAGCTTGGAAAAACTTTGTATCATCAAGGAGAGCTTTCATACTTTGAAGCCGTCAACAAGGAGACACTGAAAAACGCCTACCAGCGGTTCCAAGAAGAAGGTATCATTCAAGTGGTCAAGGGCAAAGAGCGCAATGACCCCACGATAGCACGGATAGCGCCAGCGTGGATGCCCGAACGAGACAATGAGAGCAAAGCATTGCTAGCACGTGGAAGACTTTGGGAATTCCTAGGCCAGATCTCGCTCTCAAGGCGAGAAGGCAAGAATCGCCGTGATGGACTGATGATTTCGCTGCGTGTGCTCGCATTGTCTGATTCCATGGGCAGAAGAGTGTTTGAGGCGTCTGAAGGGCTGACGGCTCCGGCAGAAGAGGCGGTTGTAGTGAAACCGCTGAGGCCTGCAACATCAGCGATCGAGTCGAAGCTATAACAGCGAATCGCATGTCTTCACATGCAGGTTCTGTCTGATTGTCATTTCCGTCATTTCTACGGGATACTTTTGTTCATGTGTCCAAATCATACCCTCAATTGCGTTTTGAAACTTATTATCGCATCTCATAAATGGAAGCAAAGCCGGTGTTTTTCTCTTTATCTGCGAACTCTGTCTGTCTATATATAGTCCTCAGACATTGCGACTCCTCTCGTATCATAGTACGGCGGTCTCAATTGGAAGAATACCACCTGACAGATTAGAAAGCTCGAGAGGCTTTTTTTCCCTTTCTTTCATCGTTGTTCTTCTCATTGCTGATTGAGGTCGGACCGTACTTACATACATACTGTATGTCTTAAGTGAGTAGTCCTGGCAGTGCTGTAACAGTGACGAAGGCGACTTCATGCCAAACTATGCCCACGATTACGAACTCGACCGGGATCACAGTGACCACACATGTAAATACTTACGTTGACCCGTAAATGAGCTGCGTAATAACATAGATACAGTACATAACAGAGGTGGGCGATGATGCTGCGATGCGTTCATTGACCAGGGCGAATTCACCTCACAGTGTAGAAACGTGCAGATACGGAATTGATGGGGACGAGATGGCCTCAGTACTCCGTAACAATGAGATCAGAGGCAGAAGAAGAAGAAGAAGGAGTACAGTGATACATATACGTATTGCAGTCAGGAGAGAGCGTTGACATTGGATGAGAGTCGGTGTCTTAGCCGTTATCATAGACATGGCAGCCATGAAGATAACATGTGCAGAGCAAAAGCAGGGTATAAAGCAGAGCAAGATCAGCATTGTCCATACATTCATACATACAGTCAAGTCTACATCTTCACAGCCTGAGTGCGTAGGGGCTGACGCAAGCCAGTGAGCAGACACAAAAGGCCTCTTCTGCAACGAGCGTGCAAAAAGCAGCGTCAACAAAAAAAGAATCTGGCTTAAATAGAAAGTCGGGACTTCAATATCCACTTATTTAACCAAGTCTCCTGTCCTCCTATCAGAGTAGTATTCCAGAAAAGCTCAGTGGCCCTTGATATCGCTGATTGGTGATAGCTGGAGATGCTACAGTACTGCTACAGTACATGCTAAAGAAGCTGATGAGACTGGAGATAACTGCGCCGGGCCTGTTATATGATCAGACCAATATATCACACCAGCCTCAGAATATCAGCCTTTGATTGAACGCGCAATGCTTGTATCGCTTGTCCTAATTTCGGAAATTTGATGCTGCCATGAGGTGGTTTCTTTTGATTTGATTTGATTAATTAATTGTCTTCTTCTTCTTCTTCTTGACTCTCGTTGATCATCTGTTCTTCTTCTCTGCTTTTGCTTTCTCGTGCGCTCGCTTTTCGCTGCTCCATCTCCAGTTTCGTTAGCTACGTATCCTACCTAAGCTATAGCTGTTCTCTTATCCAATCGCACACACTGCATACATCGCATCGCATCGCACCACATCACAAGCGCATCAATCTTCTATAATCCACCCCCGTTGCGCCCGTTGAACGGAGCCCCCCCTGTGAAATCACTCCAGATGGGTCACAAACCATGTAAGTTCTTATGTTTCTTTCTTCTGTGCTGTTCTATGGCTTCCTGAGGAGTCGCATTAGCTCACGCTGTCATCTGTCCGACGCTGTAGGGAAATACGCCGTCATTCTTGACGCTGGCTCATCGGTAAGATTTTTTTACCTATTCGTGCATTTGCATTGCTTTTGCAAGGTGTTCGTCTGCTGATGCGCATTGATGCTATAGGGCACTCGAGCTCATGTCTACAGATGGCTTGATCACAAGTTCGCACAGAAAGAGTCCGACGATGCTGCTCTGCACTCTTTGCCTGCAGTTCATACAAAGCACAAATGGACCAAGAAGATAAGACCAGGTATGTGCTCATGATCTTTCCTGGAGAAAAATTCAACGTCCATTGACATAATTGTGATTTGTTCTTTTCTTTTTTTTTTTACCAGGCATATCTTCGTTTGCCGAAAATCCAAGCAGGGTTGGTCCAGACTATCTGGAGGAACTACTCGACCACATACTTGATGTCGTCCCTAAAAAGAGCGTCCATGAGACTCCAATTTTCATTCTAGCGACTGCTGGCATGCGATTGCTTCCCCACGACAAGCAAACCACTTTACTCGATAACATCTGCTCTTACGTGCAAAAGAATTCGGACTTATACCTGCCAGAATGCTCTCGATCGGTTCAGATAATAGATGGGCCAACGGAAGGGTTATACGGATGGCTAGCTACGAATTATTTGCTTGGAAGCTTTGACGATGTGCAGCACTTGAATAACTCTTCAGAGCATCACACATATGGCTTCTTAGACATGGGAGGCGCATCAGCGCAAATTGCTTTTGCTCCTACCCCAGAAGAAGCGGAGAAACATGCCAATGACCTTACACTACTACGATTGCGTACCGTCGATGGAGCTAGCGTTGAGCATAAGCTGTTCACGACATCGTGGCTTGGATATGGCGTGCATCAAGCAAGAGATCGGTATTTGGAAACACTGTTACAGGGCCTGCCTGAAGGCTCGACGACAACAGAGGTTAAAGACCCTTGTCTTCCTTCAGGATTTAATGAGGAGCATAAAGACATCACGGTCCCCTCGAATTCCACCGGAAGTGAACCCCTTCATATCGTCGGAACTGGAGACTATGACGAGTGTCTGCGCTTGACGTATCCACTTCTCGAGAAAAATGTGCCCTGTCCTGACGAGCCCTGTCTCGTTCACGGCGTACATGTGCCGTCCATTGATTTTAACGTCAATCATTTCATTGGAATCAGCGAATGGTGGCATACAACGCACCAAGTCTTTGGCATGTCACACGAAGATGATAAGTACGATTTCAACGAATACCAGAAAAGCTTGCAGAAGTTCTGCAGTACTCCGTGGGATGAGATCAAGCAGGGTGTGGAGGAACATAGATACGGCAAGAAAGTCGATTATGAGGAAGCATCAGAGATTTGTTTCAAGGCTTCCTGGATGGTTAACCTTCTTCACGAGGGAATAGGCGTTCCTCGAGTTGGGTTGGATGATGGGAACTCAACAACGTCTGCGGCTGCGAATCATAAGGGACGTCCAGATCCTTTCAAGGCGCTCGACAAGATCGGTTCTACAGAGATCAGTTGGACGCTAGGAAAGGCCGTTCTTGTAGCGTCTTCTGATGTTCCAACTACGAAGGGTGCACTACCCGTTGGGTTTGGCAGTAACGTGCCAGGAGTGCCTAGTG
Organism: Ascosphaera apis ARSEF 7405; assembly: GCA_001636715.1. Lineage (NCBI taxonomy): Eukaryota > Fungi > Ascomycota > Eurotiomycetes > Onygenales > Ascosphaeraceae > Ascosphaera > Ascosphaera apis. The sequence continues at coordinate 403,511 of AZGZ01000018.1, read as the reverse complement.
ATTTCCAATCTCCCGGTCCAAATGCCCTCTCAAGATTAGACGGAAATCAAACTGCTCCAGCGGAGGAAGAGCATTGGCACGATAAGTTATTCGACGTTGATTCGCCCCGTCGCGTGCCTGGATTCATTCTGTTCATGTTCATCATCCTGATCGCCATATTCTACATGATCGGCAAGGACCGACGAAGACGTCTATTCAGAGTCTGCTTAGGCCCTGAGAACCGCGCATCTTCACGACCAAGCCGTGGTTTCTTCGGCGGCAAGATATTACCGTTCCTACGCCCATCCTCTTCAGGTCCTGAATATGAACGTGTCCTGGAAGAAGGATTGCAGGACTTTGAGCTTTCTGAAGTTCACTCAGATCGTGGTGTTGGCCCATCATCATCATTATCATCATCACATACAGGCAGACCTCGAGGCGCGTCTCCCAGACCATCTTCAAGTGGTAGCAATGAAAGTTACCATGCTCACCCACAGCATCCTCAGCTTCTTAGTGACACTAGCGCTCGTTCGTCGCTCTCTAGCAATTCAAGTCATGGTCCCAAGGGAAACATTGACCGTCGAGGCATGGTCATAAAGACCGAAAGCAGTGAACATGT
>AZGZ01000018.1:388956-402813 GCA_001636715.1 Ascosphaera apis ARSEF 7405 | reverse complement strand
GCCGTCCACCCTCAGCATCGGCTCCACGAATACTGGTCGCAAGTCTCGAGCTGCAAGTCCTATCAGACGAGCTTCTTCGCAATCACCACGATGATTTAATGGCCAATTCTCTAATGCTGCATACATAATATCCTGTTTGAGTCAGCACTGTACTGGGTCTCCTTTCTCCAGGGGGAGCGTCAGGCTGCTTTTCACCCCTTTTCCTTTGTTTTTTCTTGGTCATACCTCTACCTCTACATACGATATCTTACGTCCTGTTCATTACGTCCTTCACGATTGCATTATCCTGTACATACCTAATTCACAGCCAGCCCCTAATGTGTTAATCAACGAACAATAGAGCCAAATCTTTTTCGATCTCTGTCCTATTAAGTCTCATTATGCTCTCTTTCCAATGCGTATACTCGAGGTTTATAGCAGGTATATAGGTGACGTCTAAGGCCATCACGTGTCGATAAGACTTGGCCCCGTCTGAGGATCTCCGCTGCGGCAAAACCGCGAAAGCTGAGAGATGGAAGGGAAAGAAAAGTCACAGCGCGAAGAACAAGGACAAGAAGAGTGCGATATCAATACTGCAGTCACTCTGACAAAGGGAAGCTTGTCATCAGCTTGAACGGACATCAGCGCATATATATACGATCACGAGTCCTTGTTTTCTATTCCAGCGCACAACTAGGCGGCATCAGAACCAGCAGCTTTCACAACCTCCCAATCCATCGCCCACCATGCGATTGACGACAGAACTCATCCAATCCTCCCTCTCCTACATCAACCCCCTCAAGGAGCGCGAGCTTGATCTGCGAGGTGCGTTTCTGAAAAGGACAAATACTACACTTTGACAGAGACAGGATTGATAGCTTTCTTTTGGGAAATTGAACAGGACATAAAATACCAGCGATCGAGAATTTGGGTGTTGCAGGAGTAAGTCTGCATGGCTGATGTTGCGATGAAGCTAGAGACAGGCATACTGACTGCGCATGGCTTTAGGATCAAGAATGCATCGATTTCACCGACAATGATATCCTATCCATATCTAATTTCCCGCTGTCGCCGCGACTACGGACTCTGCTCTTTGCCCGGAACAGAATCACACATATCCAGCCTTCGCTGGCGAAATCCATTCCTGGATTGACTACGCTGGTCTTGACTCAGAACAACATCGCAGAGCTTGCAGATCTAGAGCCTTTAAGACATCTGAGCAAGTTGACGCATCTGAGTATATTAGAGAACCCCGTCGCAAGAAAAGAGGTGAGGCCAAGACCTGGAAGGAAATGCTCGTGCGATTCGTACACTAACACGTCGAACAGCACTACCGGCTTTGGGTAATTTGGCTAGTTCCGTCAGTGCGATTCCTTGACTACCAGAAAGTCAAGGACGCAGAACGAGGTCGCGCGGCAGAGTTGTTCGGCACTTTCGAGGAACCCACAGATCTAGCAAAGAAGACATTGGGCGTCAAGTCAAGAGTATTCGACCCGTCTGCGATTGAAGCCACACGTGGCGTTGGACCTACAGAGAGAGCCATTCGCGTCAAATTGACGCCAAAGGAGAGAAAACGAGCCGAGAAGTTGATCAGAGAAGCTAAGGATCTACAAACGATCGCGAGATTAGAGAGGGAATTGAACGAGGGACGAGTTCCAGGTGGTACTGTTGGATACGAAGATGATGATAGCGATGAGGATAATGATACGAAGATGTCGTGAGAGAGGCGCCAGTGCATGATTAATCATACCTGCCTCCACCAGCACGCGATGAAATTATATCAATACAGGACCGATTCCGAGAATCAAAAAACACGTTAACATTAGACATCGTCTTCATGGAATTTCAGGAAGCAAACGCACTCGGCTCACGCTCATATAATTATGGGTTCTGGGAACTAACAGTGCAGCGATTATTTGGGAGAATGATACTCTGCAATCTCAACAAATATCTCAGGCGCATAACATCCCACGACTCCGGGGGCACCCCAATCTCGTCCATTTGAACTTGCCGCTGAATATATCCCTATTCAACCACCAGAAAACCGTTAGGACATCACATTTCGCTTCACTACCGAAAACCTCTTCATAGTGATGACTCCTATTATCAACATACCCCTCCATGCATCATCGTAGCAATCATAAGCTGGCCTCCAAGTCATTCGTAGACAGGCCTAGATGACAGTCTGGATCCATCCATCAACTTAACAATCACGTGTGTATGACGACATCAAATATATAGCCCAGGTTGCCGCGAGGTTTAAATGATCGGATCGTCCAGATATTCCAAGATGTCGAGACAACCCTGCGTAAACAACCGTCGCATCGCAGTATAAGAGGCATCCGAAGCGACATTCAATCGTGCATTATACTCCATTTGAGCCGCTGTCAACAGACCAGCGCAAGATTTAACAAGTGATATTCGAATTTTTAAAGTGGCGTGGATTTCACGGCTGCAACGAGGGGCAATATCAGTGCCATTCAGAGCTCTATCAACGAATTCCAAGATGTCTGTGGTTACTTCAGGCCCAGCTAGAGCTCCATGGAGGACTCTCTTCGAGTACCATGTGTCACAGATGCAAGCGGCGGAAGTGTCTCTATCTACCGTCAGAATCGACCCCAGAACAAATAGAGCATATCCTAGAGTGAGGACATGCATCTTCCGGGGGTTCTTCGCCGAGCAGAACTTGCGCGAACAAAATATCAATGATATCATAGAAGATGCACGAGCAAGGACACCAGAGGGACAACCGGTGCCGGATCACTTAGGCTTGAACCCTCGCACGTTAGAGAGCGATCTCCTCATGATCACGACCGATGTGCGGGCCGGCAAAGCTGGAGAAATTGAGTCAAGCGATCCTACTGCCCCAGGCGGGCCAGTCGAGATCCTTGTATGGGCGAAGCCCGTGAAAATGCAATGGAGAATTCGAGGCCGAGCGTTTGTGCTAGGAGCGAATCCGTCAGAAATGATCGAGCAGCAATCGAGACAGGAGCTCATCAAATGGATGCGTCCTGCTACTCAGAAGACGGAGTCCTACACGCACCCGTTCGCAGAAAAGTCATGGACATTCGATCGTGAGATTCTTGCGTCGTTCGCCAACATGGGGCCTGGCATGAGAGGTATATTTTCTTTTCTGACTTGATATTTTGAATGCTTTTACTCGACAGCAGCTAATTCATGCTCATAACAGGGTCCTTCAAGAATCCACCACCTGGAGCGCCAAAATCAAGGCCAGTCACAGACCCATATTTGAAGTTGGGCCAGCAGTCTTCAGATCTCCATGATGAGATAGCACGTCAGAACTTCCGCATTCTTGTCATAAGACCGGAAGCCGTGGAAGCTACTGATTTCACATTTTCAGAGGTTGGCAATAGAATGCAGTGGACATTGATGACCAGTACAACGAACCCAGGGGAGATGCGCTGGGAGTTGGATGAATTATGGCCTTGAACCAATTTGTACGTCTCTACTGGTAGATGCATAGCATGAGGGCACAGGCGTTTTGATGATAAAATGTCAGACAGAGGTTGATCATACAGCTTCAGCTTTTTGTTTACGATGGCTTATATATGATTATAATAGAGCAAAGCCTTACTCAAATTCCCTTTCCACATTCATGGCAGACAAAATTGACACAATCTTTCTTGTTTCTTGTCGTCTCTGACATCATAATCTAGGCAGTGTTCTTGAGCCTAGCCAGCCACTTATCACAGAGGCGATTGACCCCCTCACCAGTATGTTATCCCCTCAAAGGGAACAAGGAGAGACCAGTCTGATGGCCATACGCTCAAAGGGATATCTTGTGTTGAAGGTTTGCAGAGATTGTGTTGGAACCTCGCTTGAACCCCCAAACAATGCGTGCAAACACGCATGCAAGGTATACCGTGGGGTCGTAAAAAGAGAAATCGTTGCACGCACGAAACTTGAATTGAGATAAATCTCATCGTCTCCGCGTGCTCATTTGTTTTGGAGGTCGCTCATATCTTTATTTCATCGTGTGGTGGAGTTGAGATTTAATCCAGCAATCGATATGGAGTGGACTAATAATGTCACTGACGGCCATAGAGACAAGGCTATATGCCGCTGTCTCGGTTGTGGGAAGTTCTGCAACTCGAGAACCCTTGCTCAGGGGGATTCGCTGTGCGTCAACTGCAGTGCATCGTGGCAGACCTACCAGGAGCCCAGATCAGTTGCTTTAGAGGAATCAGGGGCTGCAGTGGAATTGGTCAGGGATTACTCCATGATGAAGGAGATTGCGTCTTCACCGTGCCCTGCCAACTGTGGTGGCTTCAGTAATGGGAGCATAGATCATACGAATGAGGGGATTGCGACGGGTGGGACATCACAACGTGAGATTGGTCTCTGTGCTCGATGCTGGGCTGCCGAGGGGACGTCTATTCTGTATAACTCACCAGTCTGTGACGAATGTTTCCGTCAAGCCAAGGAGAAAAGAGTAGGTCATATTATGATAAATTGAGACGAACAAGAGACTGACAGGTCAATTCAATCAGGAGCCAATCAAGGGGACAAAGGTATGCGTCGATACCCTGATATAGCTGGTGACGTTCAAATCAGCGATACTAATGGCAGTATGTGCTTAGAAACGCTATCAACCACCTACACCATCCCTCCAGCCTGGCAAGCGTTTGACTCGTGTTTGTGATACATGCCGCCGCAAGAGAAAGCGGTGTCAACATCGACGTATCGTCGACGAAAACCACTGTTGGTGTTTTCCCGTTTCTGCTGGCCCGTCTCTGCCTTTTGAATACCGTACTGATAAGAGTTCTAATTGTTGGCGCCAATTTTCCAGCGGACGCTGACCCACGACCACGCCGCGGCAAGAAGCGAAATTTCAGAAGCAGCGTCTCGATGAACTCGCCGAGTCCTACGAACGCTGAAGCCGAAGAGGGCGAGTCTGATGTTGATGTTACGCCCAAGCAGGAAACTGTTCAGAGCCCACGACGACAGAGTGCGAGACAGGCACAGAAACGTATGGACGAAATGATGGAGGTGTGCCTCAGTCCACCAAGCTCGTTCACTTCGTTACTCGAGGTCGTCAATAGCGGTATGATATCTCAAAGGAGACACACTGTTGAGACATGGCATACTGATATGAACAATAGAGCTTGAAAGGGAGAGCCCGAGGCAGACTCAGCAACAGGTGATATATGACACGATGCCCGCCCCTGAGAGTGACAATGAAAATTTGCCATTGGCCATCCAGGACTCATTCAATCTTGTTCATGCACGAGAAATGGCGAGAACGGTCTGTGAGATTCAGGATAAAATGGCAGATATCAATGACACTATCCAGGTCTTGAAGTCGAGGCTAGATGGTTGGATGAGAAGGTCATACAATGAGTTGTGTGCTTGAGAGCAGGGAGAGATTCTGTGACCATGTCATATTCAGGGGAGGGCAGAAGATACTTATCGGCCAGCAAATCATGAGGCACCGCCTTCATTTTATCATTTTGATGACAAATTTGGCCATGATGAAGGAGTTTAACAGCAATGGGTTCATGAATGAAAAGGGAGCAGCCCTTCTATAATACAGAAACATCTTTACAAAGCAGTCAATAAGGAGTCAGGGGGCAATAGGGAGAGATCAAGCTGTTAACGCATGCTCTGGGTGTCTAAGCGGCAACAATGTACTATAATGATCATAAGGAAGGCCAGTCACTTTCATTTCCTCTGCGTATACAAGAAATGATGATTTGTCCTTTCCATCTATCTAGTTCTCAACAAGATATCTGCATCTTTGCAGTCCCCCCTTTATATAAGGGGTGTGTGTGGCAGTCGATGTTGCCAGAGACAATCGCGAACCAGCGCGTCTTGACGCGTGCGTCCATATTTTTCGCCAACGTCAAACATCAACTCTTCACTACATATGATGGGATTCATGGCTTGACGACAACAACATTGTGAGGTATTCATCTGAAGATAAGAATGGAATTGCGAGATCAATTATATACATAACGAAAGAAGAATTTTATTTTTCGAAAATCAATGTGAAAGTACGCGGGTGATTTGAAATATTACAATGTGTGGACTGGTCCTCGACCAACCACACGTTCTCAGAACAAGGACTCATCTGGCCTGTTCATGAACTGATCCATGATCTGTTCGAGCTCCTTGAGTATCTTGGTGGCAGGTCCTAGCCATGACTGATATGTCACAACCTCCATGGTGATATTGTCTCCAGATGGGAATGCCTGAATTTTCCATTCACGAAGCGGCTCCAGATGAGGGTAGACAGTTTCCATACGGCTAGTTGCACCCAAGAAATCAAGCTCTTCGACGTGGTCAACGTCTTGATGGACAACGGAATCATACCAATCGACGGTATCTGGCCAGTCGGTGCAGTTGTCAGCAATCTCTTTCAAACCAGCGGCCTCGTACCGAGTGCTTGTTACATGCTGATCCTGCACAAACTGCAAAAGATCCATTGCAGTCCAATCTGGGTCGAATTGGACGCGGACTGGGATGTATTGCCACGTTGGGCCCATGACGTTCTCAGCATTAGGGAAATCAATGTTTCTTCCGCTAACGACTTCTCCAAACGTTACGTCCCTTGTGTCTAGAAGACGAGCAAGGCAAACCGCCCAAGCAGCTGTTGGAAGGGTTGCAACGGTGATGTCCTTTGAGCGTGCCGCGATGGACATCCGTTTAGAGATAGCTGTCATCTGCTTGTCTACTGCCGGCTTGTCAGGACGGTAAACCGACAGAGAAGAGCCGTGGAGAAGCTCCTTCCAATATGAATAACTCTCTGGTACACTGGTGCGAACAACATGATGAACGTATGATGCAAAGCCAATTGTATCTGTTACATCCTTACCCTCATATAAAGAGGATAGCTGCCGCAACATCACAGGCAGACAAATTTCATCATACTGAGCATGAGAAATGCGGAACAGTAGACAGCTGCGGTCTTCTTCTCCTTGCACAAAGAAGAATTTCACAAACAGAGACCCTAACGGCATGGTTGTCTTCACATCGAGGTCGCAAAGTTGCTTTGCGAATGTCTCCAAATCGCCCTCGATCTCGTACATGGCGACTGGGGCTGTAACGTCTTCTAAAACCGCACCGTAATATTTGGAGTCACGGCTGCTCTTGACAAATACGGTTCGCAGAATTTCATTTCTCATGACCAGCTCCTGGCAGCACTCCAGCAAACGCTGAGCGTCAACGGCCTTATCGAGATAGAACAACTCATATCGCTGGGAGTAACGAGGAAGTCTGTAGGTGCCTTCGATTGCAACTTCTTGGAGTGGCCTCGCAGGATAGACATCCTTGACAGCCCAGGACTGAGCAGCCAACGCCGGGCGAACCTCATTTTCTATGAACTCTTCAACACCATCTTCATCAAGGGTGCTGAACGGCTCATATACCTGCTGCTTAGGCTTGGCTAGGTAATCTGGTCTCTCAAGAATTGCAGCCATTTGGTGAAGGAGCTTGTTCTGGAATATCAGGCTCACTGTTAGCCTGAAACCCTCGAGCCTTGCTTCTGAGACCAACTTCATAGCACCAATTGAGTCACCGCCCAGATCAAAGAAGCCATCATTTGATCCTATCTCAGCTTCATCTATGCCCAAAACACGGCTCCACATCTGACGCAATTCTAATTCTTTTTCATCGCTCACTTCTCCTGGTGATTGCCGCTTTACTCTGGTTGACTCTCCTGTCGCCTGAAGTTTCATAGGCCCCAGAAGCTGTAGTCGTCCTTCAGATGTGTATCTTGCAAAGCGACCGGTTCTCAATAACACGATCTCCGTTTCGTCTCTTCTGTCCAAGAGCCATTCTGGTGCAGATAATGAAGTCATGGACTCATCCTCAACCCCTTCAATAAGCAGCTCTCCTACAGCTCCAGTGGGTGTGAGGCGGGAGTCATCTCTAGGATCAACCACCCATAGGGCGCTGGCCTGCTCAATGATCTCTGCCGAAACTTCGTCTTCTAACTTGATGATGTCCTTTCTATCTTCGTTGAAAGTCCATTGCTGCTCAAGAGCTTGACTATCATCAATGGCAAGTTCGGCAATACTCTGCTGGGTATCTTGGCATATCTTCTGCACGGTCTCGTCCAACTCTGACAAAACTCTCTCCATAGAAGGCATATCGATCATTTTGGAATCAAAACTGGCCATTACCAGGAAGCCCTTGGCATCTTGGGTAAACACAAGCATCAGCCCATATGAATTGAATTTGAGAGCTTCCTGGGCAGCTTCGGCATCACCAGCGGGAACAAATCCATTTGCAGGCGAGTCTTCTGCAAGTGCTTCCTCCTCTTCTGCCGTTGGATGAATGACCAGTCCGGTGCGAAGTTCACAGGCTTCTCGTGCATCTGGACTAAGTCTGCGGATGTGCTGCAAACCAAAATGCTCATGGGGGATCCGATCCACCGTGGAGTTATGCAAAGTGTCAAGGTAGTCCGACACACACATCTCACGATCAATTGATACGCGAATTGGCACTGTTGTGATCATAGGGCCTTCAATCTGTTCAATGCCGACGATAGGGGCGTTGCGGCCTGTGAGTGTTTCTCCAAACACGACATCATCGGATGCAATGTAGCGGGACGAGACGAGAGCCCAAGCGCCACGGATGAGGGTAGCTACGCTAGTATTCAAGCGAGCACCTTCAGGAAGGCTAATGTATCGCTCCAACAAGGACTCTGGCTGATGTTGATATCCAGGATGAGGAACAATGGGGAATTGAAGAGATGTAGCGCCCTCCAAAGTTTCTCGCCAGTAACGCTCCGAGGATTCTTTATCCATAGAACTCAGATACTTGATGAAAGCTTTGAATGAAGCTGGGTGTTCTGTCTCAACTCCGTGATATGCTTTATTGACTCGTTCAATAACAAGTGGCATTGACCAACCATCATACAAGGCATGATGGATAGTTAGGACCATGTATATTTTGCCCGAATCTTCCTCTTCAACAATTGCGAAACGACATAAAGGTGTTCCAAGACCCATGCTGTCCTCACGATCTTTCGTGAGATAGGATTCCAGGTCCAGTTCGGATGTCCATTCTCGGGTCTGCTTCAATACGACCTGCATCAATCCCCTGTTTCGAATTTGCACGATCCTAGTGCGCAGGATGGGACTCGCGTCAGCTGCCTCCTGGAATGCTGACATTAATCGTTTTGCTGTCTCAAGATCCTCCAATTCGACAACTCGCTGCGCCATATAGGCGTCTTTGACCTTCGCGGACAGGGCCATCAGACCTTCTTGAAGAGGTGTGCAGGGATAGATGTCTTCCACATGGTCAGCCTGAACATCACACATATTCGCGGCCTCGAAGCATGCAGCCTCTGTGTCCCAATCTTGTGGAAGCAGGGAGAAAGGAGCGATAGTCGTATCTGCATCCTCGTCCAAAGTTCCCATAACGAGGGCCATCTCTGACAGTGTTGGGTTCTTGAAAATATCAAGGACAGTCAGCTGAATTCCCTCCTTTCGCGCGGCTGCCACTAGCCTCATGGCTCTGAGGGAATCCCCTCCAACATCAAAGAAGTTGTCGTTGGCACCAATCTCTGTATCGGACCCGATTATTTGCTGCCATAAATTACAGAGAGTGATTTCAGCGTCTGTGGTCAGCTTCTGCTTTTCTGCAGACGTCAGCCTCAAGGCTGCTAACTCCTTCCTTGACATATTCGAACCCAATGTGCGAAGCTTTTTTCGATCCGTTTTCAGTGATACGAGCAATGGCATCTCCTTCAATGGAATATAAACATGAGGAACCATATATCGAGGTAGCACGTCTGATAGGCGCTCCTCAACTCCTGATAAAGCATCAGACAATTCTTGCGAGAACGGTGCCAGTTCACCAGTTACCTTTGCGGTGTCGCCTGTCTGTTCGGAGATGAAGGCAACTAAAAGCGGTTCACCCTTGCCATTGGGCTTGATGACTTCAACAGCAACGCTGACACCGGCAGGCAAGTTATTTAGCAGATGATGCTCAATCTCACCTAGTTCGACTCTTTGCCCTCTAAGCTTGACCTGTTGATCTCCGCGGCCTACAAAGACAATGGAGCTTGAACCATCAGGATCATATTTGACAAGGTCACCAGTTTTGTATAAGACTCCGGACCGCCCCCTGCCCCCTGGTGCGTGGGTGAGCCATAGAGGATCTTGTATGAAAGCTGCCGCTGTTTTCTCTGGCTCATTCAAGTAACCGTTACCAACAATCGGCCCTTCGACAAGCAATTCACCGACGGCGCCGATAGGCATCAGTTGATTGTGGTCATCGGGATCAACAATCCACATGAGGCCACCAACTCCTTTTCCAATGCTGGTGTATGGTCGCTTGCCGTTGACCTCATTGTTGCATGTGCATCCTACAGTACACTCAGAAGGTCCATAAGCGATGACGATTTTAGTCAGTTTGCTCCATTCAGCCGCGTCCATTGAAGATACCGATTCTCCTCCCAATCCTAGTATCTCAAGAGATGGCATAATGTCGGCATCAAGTACTCGTGCAACCGATGGTGTCATGTGTGCCATGTTGACGTCCATTCTTCTGATGGCCCCATTAAGATCATTGACGCGCTCTTCTTCTGATGGAACACAGATGCAGCCACCATTGATCAACGTGCATAGCATACAGTCGACGCTGACATCAAATGCATAGGATGGGAAGTCAAGTACCCGAGAATGATCGCTATATCCCACTTTCTCTGCTCGGGGTATGGCGCCGCTGAGATAATTTGCATGTGTGATCACAACTCCTTTTGGCTTTCCTGTGCTCCCAGAAGTGAAAATGATATACAGAGTCGTGTCGGATGGTGCTGTTGGCAAGTCGGATTCGAGTTCTGTGTCGTCGAGTTCGTCATCGAATAAGGGTGGCCCAACTGTGATTACCTCTCCTGTTGGCGACACCGTTTCTCCAAGAGTTTTCTGAGCAAGAGAAGTGACCACAATTCTTGCGTCAACTTCCTCGGCAATGATTCTCAATCGAGCCTCCGGTTGGCTTGGGTCAGTGAGAGCCACACCACCACCCGATTTTAGCACTCCAAGGACGCCTACAATTGTCCACATGCTTTTCTCGAAACATAGAGGTACAACATCGCCAACTTGGACACCAGCACCCACTAAACGATATGCCAACATTGTTGAGAGGCGATCCACTTCAGCGTATGTGAGTTGCCCGTCCCAGGAAATGACGGCCACTTCATCGGGACGCTTAGCAACCTCTTCACTGAACAGCTCCTGAACGCAACGATCAATTTTTGGAGGCACTGTCCCATTCCATGACCATAATTGACCAAGTTCATGGTCACCAAGCTCGATTGCATCCCTCACATTTGAGTCCTCAGAACTGAGCAATGCTCTCATGATATCTGCAAGGGCATGAATATACACAGAGGCCATATTTTCTGCAAGGAGAGCTGGTTTTCGCAAGATCTTGAGGACCAAGGTGTCGGCGGCCAAGTCCACCTCGACTTGAAATTGAGACTAGCATCGTCGGATAGATCAGTCGCTGTCCTATTCATTGTGGTAAATGGCATGGACGTACCTCTTCATCCGGGGCGTTGTTAGAAACAAGCAATCCTGCTGGTTCGACCCTTTCTCCCACCTCGCTGTCGGTTGTCTCTTCGACTATTGCTTCTGCTGTATGCAGAACTTGTGAGATGGGATCAGTTCTAGACCTCACTACCTGCTCGATCTTGACTACTCGCACTTCAGGATCTGGGCTATCTCGCTCAACCCCTTTGAAACTGAACGCGAAAGTTTCATCTTCATTGCAGCATGCACTCCCACGATAGAGCAATAATGACCATGCAGCAATTATCAGAGCAGATCTTTCTTTCCAAGCCTTCTCAGCAAGCTCGATTTGCTTGAATGAGAACGGATTATCTAGTTGCTCATCAACTTTCACCCAACCTTCATGTTCCGACATCTGGGAGCTGGTATCCATTGTGTATGGCATTGCCACTGTAAGTGCTATACAACCACTGAAGACAATCGAGTGGCCTTTTGATATCCTATTCATGAGCTGATAAGAGCCTCTTCTTCAGCACTTGTGAGCCGCTGAAAGCGACGTCGGCAAACGTTTGAGGCCCACATAAAAGGCTCCTCATGAGGCTTCCTGTGGGGACCGGGCAAGAGCGGGATTGAAGCTCCAAGCATATTCCATTACAGTCATAAACGATAGTCAGTCTTGCTCTTCATCACAGAAGCTTACTCAAGAGCTCCAACTCAAGGCGTTTCCTCGGCCACATGAAGGCTTTTTTTTTTTTCTCTCTTTTCATATGGGCCCCTGAGGCAATTGAGGAGATCCCCACACCAGGTCCAAAGAGCCACCAGAGTGAACTGCGGTGAAAACCCAATACAGTACGTTACGGAAACGTGAGATCGGCAATCAACCCGCCATACAAGTCAATACCCCTCACGCCTTAGCTACAGACTGCCAGGTACGATCAGATAACGAGTCATCTCCACGGAGGTTTAATGTCCGCCAATTTCTCTTACCGTTTATCTTATCTAATCTTATCTGATTGCGTGGCATGCCGAGATTCTTCAGACATCACCCGCAGTTTTTCTTTCCAAGCCGTGTGGAAACCTCTCACATAGGCAGAACCAATTGGTCAAACAAACGACTCATGGGCGTCTTTGTGTGGATACACCGTCAGTCTTACAGGCAAAAATCTCTTTCTTGACGTTCGTCAGACACGCGCCAATTATGCCATAATTTCTGTTTCTGGAAAATCATGATGGCTTGAGCCTGTAAGGTGAATTGACCTCCAAGGTTGTCGCTAACAAATAGTTTAGCCACCCAAAGAGAGATCAGCCCAATGCGTAAAAATGCGTCTTGACATAGCAATGATGATCTCGTGGAAGCCAGAGAACGACAGTACAGACCCGCCCGACTTCGGACGGGTTTGCTTTTACATACACCGAAGTGGATCTGTGGCAGGCAAAACAGTAAGGAATTGACACCGTGCTCTGAAGCTGTCGAAGGTTTCGACAGAGGCATTCAAATTCAATATTGCTCCAGTCACTACTTGAGACTCCCAGCTGCCCTGATGAAGCTCCTTTCTACCTCAAGATTTTCCATAGCCTAGCCCATTTTGATCCTGCGTGAATACGAACTACGCAGGATGGACAACCACGAAGAGCCTTCAAAGGCCCACGGAGAAGGGGTGAGATATACTCTTGTTATACTTTAATTATATGTGATTTCTGACTGACCTTTTTTGCTCACAGCTCTGGAAAAAACCTTTGAGGTTCTTTCGCTTGCTTGTTTACGCAGAACCAACTGCAGGAGACTTGCTTCTCCTTTTCGTGGCATTCCTATCAGCCATAGCATCTGGTGTTCCATTTCCAATTGCAGGAATTGTCTTTGGTCAACTGGTGGACAATTTGAATGGAGCTACATGTGACAGCTCAGGCCAATCTCAGAGTCAGATCAGTGCTCACGACTCTCAACACGCCGTGAACCAGAACGTCCTGAAAGTCGTCTATATCGGCATCGCCTACTTTGTTCTTGTTTACGTGTATGTCTTCACATGGAACCTATCTGGGGAACGGCTCGCTCAGCGTCTACGTGAAAAATATCTCAAGAGCTTACTGCGACAAGATGCTTCTTTCTTCGACGATTTGGCGCCCGGAGAGGTTTCTTCTCGCATCACCAACGATATCAGCATGATCCAGCAAGGAACATCGGAGAAAGTCGGCATTGTATTGAACAGCGTTTCTTTCTTCGTCACAGCATATATTGTTGCATTCATCAAGGACGCCAAACTTGCTGGCGAATTGGTGTCGTTATGGCCAGCCTACATGCTCATGTCATTGGTTGGTGGATATTTCGTTGAGAAGTATTCGACTCAGATGCTAGAGAAGGCAGGTCAAGCATCTTCTATCGCTTTAGAATGCCTTT
>AZGZ01000018.1:349411-385923 GCA_001636715.1 Ascosphaera apis ARSEF 7405 | reverse complement strand
TCCACGATGTCATTGAATCACTGCCAGAAGGATATGAAACCCAGATTGGAGCTAACGGTGGACAACTCTCGGGTGGACAGAAACAACGACTTGCTATAGCTCGTGCACTGATTCGCAAGCCAAGGCTTTTGCTTCTTGATGAGTCTACCAGTGCCCTTGACGCAGAGTCCGAGCGTCTCTTGCAAGACGGCCTGGAGAAGGCTACTAAGAATGTGACTGTCATTGCGATTGCTCACCGTCTCTACACGATCAGGAAGGCAGATGTGATTTTCCTGGTGGAGGATGGAAGATGTGTGGATCATGGTACTCACAATGAGCTCACACAGCGAAGTGAAAGCTACCGAGTGAACGCTCTTCACCAAGCTGTGGATGGAGCGAATTAGATGTACATTTTGGCTGAAAATATTGTTGTTCTGTGAAAGTTTTTTGATATGCTATATATACCCCTAGAACTAATAATTGCATTCTCATTTTTGAAAAGATTCTGTTCAGTATATACAGAAAATGTTCGATATCATTATACTATTGTGAAATATGGAAAAGTCAGTAGTTGTAGAAACATCAATTTTGTTGATGTTGGTTGTTCATAGTCGTGGCTTATCACCCAATCCCATATGTCTCCAGCAAACTGTAGGCAACGTTAGTTATCAACAACAAAGAAATGAATCGTATAAAGCACAATAAAACTTACTGCCAAAGCCAAGATCATCTTCAAAGAACAACTTCAGCGTCTCTTCTCCTTCTTGCAAACCATAGGTATCAGAGTAAGCAGCAGCCTTCTTCCCAATCGCGACACACATGCCCGGCTCAGCGGGGGTAAGTTCGCTATACTCTGGTGTAGTACCCCTGGTCTGCTGTAATATATGCTGGTGAACATTCCTAGCGACAAAATGACCGTGATGCATGGCAGCGCCGGCACGCTTGATACCGGTCCATCTCACTATATCGCCTGCAGCGAAGTGATATTTTGAATTTGGTGTGGTTTCCGGTAAATTCAATGATGGTGTGATTTTGACGTAACCTTCTTCGTCAAGGGCATCTTGCGGTAAGTAAGGATGTCTTGGGGAGAACTTCGAGACAGCATTGATGACGACGCTTGCGTTCAGGGTATTGCCGTTTTCCAGGGTTACTGTGGTACCGGAGGGAGATTCCTCTGTTTTCTTGACTCGTGAGCCAAGGACTGTTTCGACGCCTGCTTCGTGGACGAGTTCTAGGACTTTGTCCTTGTATAGATCTGCTAGTGGCTCTGAGGAAAGTAGTTTTTGGCGCGAATGAATGAGTGTGACTTTTTTGTTCGAGTCGATCAATTTAATCTCTGCGGCCATCTCGATTCCAACGGCACCTGCATGGATGATGGCGCAGTTAGCTATAAGTTTGAACATGGCAATCTGTAGCTGGTCAGCACTCACCTCCGCCAATGACTACAATGCCGTCAGTAGCGTTTGCGCATTGCTCGACGATCCGATCTGTCTCGACCTTAAATCCCTTCTTGTCGAATGCGGTTGGAGCACTCGGCCATTCACGATGAATGCCAGAAGCAGCGATTAGGTAGTCATAGTTCTGTTGAACGGACTTGTTGTCTTGCGTTCTCTGTATTGTCGATATCTTCTTCTGAACGTCTATCGATGTGACTTTGCCTTGCACGATATTGATCCTTGAGCTCTGCAGAGCTGGGATCTCGCTGAATTTGACCCACGCCTTGTCTGCGTATTCTTTTGATGCGCAAGCGTTAGGCATACCCAGCAGATGGACTTGAAATTGAAAAGGTTACAGTCAGTTATTTGCGCCGTTTTTGAGACAGGGAACGAAGTAGTTTCAGTGATACTCACAGAAACCATCCCGCTCGTCGACGATTGTGACTTCGACGGAGGCTTTTTTCTGCTCGTCAACTTGGGGATCCTTTTCGTAGGCGAATCGTGGAGGTAGACCGTCGCAGAGGTCGAGTAGATTGAGAGTAGCTGCTAGACCTGCATAGGAACCACCGACGACAAGGACCTTTGCAGGCGCAATTGATGTTGTCTCAGCAGACGGCATGTTGATGGATATTGGAAGCTGCTGATAGCCGTTACGGAGTATATGGTACGATGATAGGATGAGTAGACAGAGTGACAGACAGCAGCCAGCACACAGGAAGCAATTGAACACGAAACGAAGGGTGAGGAAAAGGATGAGAGACAGAAGGAAAAGCAGTGAGAGCAGCTTTACTACAATCTACTCAAGTCAAGACCAAAAAAAAAGAAAATGAAAATAAATAAGACAAGACCTAATCGCAATCACAAACTGGAGCTCGCGCGCAAAAGAACCCCGAGTCCACATATGCAGCAGAGCGCATGCGGGTGGTAGACGTGCGCGAAATTCGGTTGCATCTGGAAAAAGCGTACGTACAGAAGCCGTCTCCTCCACTCAGAAGCCAGCAGCCAGCAGCCAGCAGCCTCGCAAGGGGTGTTTTACCGGCGGTGGAAAGATGGGGGGGAGGGAGAAGGCAGACATGAAGGGGAAACAGAAGTCCGTCGGCACAGGCAGTCAAGGAGGGATGAGGAATTGACTCCACCCGACGAGAACTCCATCCATACACACTCAAATGACCGGATAAGAGAGTAGAGTAGGGTAGAGTTGCAGACGAGATGCAGCCGGACATCGGGACTGTTGGGGACATCAATCTTATCAATCAGCCGTGTCCAGAGCCCCCCTCTCTTCCCATCACCCGTGTGAAGATCTGACTAGGCCCCCGGCAATTGATAGTGGTCTCCTGCCCAGTCTCCTGGTCTCTTGGTGTCCTGGTGTCCGTGACTGTCTCAGAATGGCCGAAGTATAGAGCGTAGAGCGTAGAATGTATACATATAAAAAATCCCCATACATTTTCCCAATGCCGGAGGAGTCGTTCAAATTAGGTTATCTGATCCGCTCTGAGACGCCCTGATTGGCTCAGACGGAAAACTCAATTGAAATTAAAGTTATCAGATCGAAATTGGCCGGTGTAATGTGACAATACGTGACAGTACTTGACAGTACGTGACAGTACAAGCCACATTACGCCATTTCTTATCAATCTGCAATCCCGTTACCCGTATTGAAAACATCCCTTGTATTGTCATATTTCATTACATTACAAACTATTGAATATGTGACGTCATTCACATTCACATCTCCTCCACAGCGCAATTAGGGTGCAGCACGTATACTGTCTTCTGCACCAGAGGCTCTCCTTCTTCAGTCGACTGAACGAGTCCTTGTCCGCGTACTGGCATGAGAATATTGTCCTGTAGGAATTGATATCGCACATCAGTACTCAATCACATCATGTTAGACGGGGATTAAGAATCAATGACATACCTTGACCATCCGCTTCAACACCTTCGCTGCTAACGACCTCTCCTCTTCCACCTCATCAGCAGTGCTCAATTCGGCCTCTATCTGCTCCAGGTACCATATAATCAAGTCCTCCTCCTCCACACCTTCTCCTGCACTCTGCTCGTCCTCATTGACTCGTCGAACAAGGATGTTGAGAATCCGCATGTACTTGTCATATGTAATCTTCGTCTTCTTCTGCGTCGGTTGCGGCTGCGGTGCTGCTGCTAATGTGTCATGGTCGGCATCATCTTCGTCCATTGCATCATGATAACTGTCGTGTCCTAGCCCTTGTCCCTGCCCCTGCTCCTGATCCTGCTGTCCTGACTCAACATCTGCCCCCGTATCCTCGTCATCCACCTCGATATCATCCTTTTCAACAGTAACAATACTCTGACGAAGTAGATCGTACGCCTCCTTCACAAAGGCAGGGACAACTTCCTCAACACAGTTCGCCTTCGCAACAGCCTCAGACAATCGAATCAAACTCTCAAGCTGACGCACCGTGATGCGGTAACTGCTTCTGCCCACTCCACCCTGCGCATCGTTCGATCGTAGTTCCTTGTACTTCTCAACCAACAACTCCTTTGCTTCCTCCGTGAACACCGGCCTGAATGTGCGTGCGAACCGGATATACCTTTGTAGCTGCTCCGTGCTGAGTTCAGGCTTAACGGCCTCGTCCCTATTCATATGCACATTCACGATATGGTCCGCCAAGCTCCTATCCACAGTCTCATTAGGCTCGTCGCGGATAACGAAGAACAGATCGAATCTACTCATGATCGGAGCACTGAGATTGAGGTTTGCGCGGAGTGTGGTTTTGGGGTTGTATCTTCCTCCGATAGGGTTGGCTGCTGCGAGAATACTCGCGCGCGCGTTGAGGGTTGTGTGGATGCCGGCCTTTGCGATGGAGATGGTTTGTTGTTCCATGGCCTCGTGGATGGCGACTTGGTCGCTGATATCCATCTTGTCGAATTCATCGATGGCGCAGATTCCTCCGCCGTTCTGGTGTCCTGTCAGTTCATCTGCAAAAGTCAATTCAAGAGGGTCTTGAAAGGAACGTGAACTTACAGCAAGCATAAGAGCACCAGCTTCGATCGTGAATTCTCCCGTCTCAGGATCCTTGACGACTGAAGCTGTCAGACCAGCAGCCGAAGAAGCTTTGCCGCTAGTATAGACAGCCCTGGGGTTTAAGGAGCAGATATACCTGTATCATCGTCAGAGATTTTCTGTCAAAAGAAAGACAACTCGTCGGGAAAGAAGAAGCAAACTTACTTCAAGAATTGACTCTTGCTTGTCGACGGATCACCAACAATGCAGATATTGATATCACCTCTCAGCTGCATACTCTCTGCCTTTGTATGTTTCGTGACACCGCCAATCAGCTGTAATAGCAACCCCTTCTTGATCGTCTGATGTCCATATACCATAGGCGCGATTGAGTCCACCAGCCGTGAGTAGATATAATCCGAATGAACCAAATTCTTCAAATCCTGCACCTCATGCGGAGTCAACGTCTGCAAAAGACGATCTTGAGCTTCCTCATCCTCAATCTCAGTATCATCCGTTTGATTCAACGAGGCAAGGATATTCTGCGACTGCCCGTTAAGCTGCTGCGTAGTAGGTTGCCCTGGCGTCGTAAGGTCCGGAGTAACCATACACGCAAGGAACGCCAACCGGTATGTGAGATCACGAACACCTAGAGCTTTTAATCCAGAAACACCGCTACCTCCCGCATCCGTGCCCCTGAAATTCCCACCGTCGCGGGTTGCTTCCGGTCGAACACCAGGCAATCCGAGCTGGCTGACGTCGGGCACGACGATCAGTGTGCCTGTGAAGATACACCGCTCACCTGCCTTCGCGCGATCGACCATCTCGCCTCGAAGAATGATGTCCATCGTGCGCGGCATGCTACCCGTGGGTATCTCGTGCGAGGATTCCTGTAGTTTGACTTTCTGCCAGTCGACGAATGTACTTTGCTGAATGTCCAGACGCCAACCGATACGGTTCCCGCATGGGCCGTTAGGACAGATGGTTGGTTCCGTGTACTTGAAGACCTGCTCGACATTCTCGACGGTGGTATGACATGATTCGCACTGGAACGTGCCCAGGGCAAGTTCAGGACGGACTTCAGATGTTCTTGTGACGGTTCCGGATATCGATAGCAGTTTACCGATCTGTTCAGTGCGCAGTTGTCGTAGTCTTGAAACGAGAGGTAGATTATAAAACGCTAATGAGAAAATCTTGTCGGTTTGCTGATGCCTTGTCTTTTCGGCGAGAGTGTCTGGTTCTGAGCTGTCAACTGCTGCTTGAGACAAACTTGCGCCTGACGATGAAGATGTGCTTGCAATCTGACGATGTTCGCGGAAATACTGCGGCTCGTATTTAGCTATGAGATTATGCAGACCTTTCGTCAGGAAAGGCAGGAAGCGGTAGTATTGATTAGAAATAGCATCTGCCAGGATCGGCGACGGGTAAGCCGTCAAATGAGTGAAGTCGACATATAGCGTCGATAGCTGATACTTTGCAAGACCGTGGATCTGCGAGATATAGTACTTGTCGCTGAGAATCTCAGACGATGGCGGGATATAATCAGGTGGCAGCTCTTCAACGTGTGTCTCTAGCAGCTCCTCAAACGCTTGCTGCACTTTTTGACCTGCGATATCGACAACAGGAGGCGGGCCTCGACCGAGCATGGGGTTTCCCGGTCTTCGTGAGGCGCCATTTGCTGCAAGCACTTGATCGTCAGCTTGAAGAGGCTCGCTGGTTAGGCCATTGGGGTCGGAATTGGGCTGGGGGTAAGAGCTTGAGGGGTGGTCGGATGGAGGGCCAACTCTGGGTGTAGCAGAAGGAGCTGTCGAGCCTAGCTCGGACTGGAGGATAGCGTCGACGAGGCCTGACATGGCGACAAGGGCAGTCCAGGTGGATATGTTCTTTCCTGTTCAATTGATTATGATGATATCAGGGTTTTAAACATATCATCACATCATGTCATGTCATGTACTGTTGGATGACGTTCAATGGAGCGCAAAAGGATAAAAAAAAAAAAAAAAATAAAAATAAAGACGCGTCTGAGGCTGGAGTATTAAACCGTTGGCGGAACAGTTAATTATCCGCATCTCAGACGCGTTTTTCGTGGCTTAATTGGTTTTTCGACGCGTATTGTAGTGTAGTGTGTATTGTAGTGTGTATTGTATTGTAGTGTAGTGTACTTCACAGCTTCAGGGGCAAACAGACAGACAGATAATAAGGGGTTGATATACGAACAAAGTGCAGGAAAGAAGAAGGAAAGATGAGACAAAAACAGGATAGAGATATTGACAGTGACCAAGGGTGCTATGTTATTTCTCCTCTCTGGAAGAAACAAATGGCGTGTGGGTGAAATACTCCTCCTCAATCACTCCAACGTATGTCCTGTCATCGCTGCACATCCCTCCACCACTGGGCCCAATATGTGGGCAATGCACCTTCGGCCTGAACGACAGCATCACTTTATGGAGAGTTCTGCACACAAGAGTGTCTGCTCCCAGTTCGTACGCCGTACCAAGTCGTATCTCATTGGTCAGGTAATCCACACATGCCTCGAAGCTGTCGTATTGTTGATCGTCTCCATGACAGTGATCTTCGTGGACCTGACATGTGCTGGATACCATGATATCCCTGAGGATATTCTCTGCTTCCTTAGGGGTGCTTGCGTTGTACTTCTTTTGCGTCTCTCGTACAAGCACGTCCAGCCACCCATTCATCCATTTGAAGACAGCATCGTATTGCCAGATCTGGCCCTCGTCATTGAATGTAAGGAAAGTATCAATGACAACGGGCGTGAGAAACCCAATGTAAGTATGATTGAACGTCACTTTGGTGCTTGTGGCTGCAATATTGTCATATGCTGCGAACTTCTGGATTTCATAAGCGACTGGAATACCTAACAAACTGAATTGATTAGGGTCGCTGAACAGGCCGAAAACATATTCCGTGTTCAATTCCCTGCCGTAGAACTCGCGAGTCACGTCAACCCGGCCTTGAACATCTTCAGCGAACAAGGTTGAGTTAACCATGTTCACCTGCTTCAGATTGTTGGGATATAGGTAGTTTTGGTAGTAGTTTGTCTCAAGGTCCCAAAGCTCCGAGTAAGAGAAATGGACCCCTGACTTGTGAGCTTGTGGCTCTGGGTCTGTTCCCGCTGCAGCACCATTGCCATAAAAACCTGTCATTTTGTTATTTTGAACCGTCAGCAGTTTATCTTAGCTCTTGATGGTCTTCGGATGTGCTCAGACATACAGACAACTGCTATCAGTAGAAATATGGCCTTCAATGCACCCATCATGCTCGTGTGGAGGGATTAATGTATTATGTAGTTTAATCCCAAACAATTGATAGCAATCAGATATGAAGATGCATTCCGGCTGATTGTGTTAATTTTATACCTTGATATCTCTGGCATGATACTCTAACCCTGAGCTTTCATAGTTCAACCACCTCATTCAAAGCGATATAAGTACTACGAGTGTTGGTGTAACAAAGCCCAGCGGGTTCTCTTGGTGGGTAAGACGTCACCGCGCCTTTAAACCCCCGTTCATATCGACTTCCTCTCTCCTCTCCTCTCCTTTATCCCTGACAAAGACAACAACGACACTTCAATCCCTCTCCAATACCATCTAACACTGGACTACACTTGCAGTGAATAGTTGTGTCTGGCAAACAAAGACTCACTCGGCATTGTCCTCATTAATAGCCGACCCCGAGTCTTGCTGATCGGTATGTTCTTCGGCTCATAAGAGACAAAGTGATAAAGTACCCGAATAGGGCTGACAGAAGAGCTCGTCCTGACCACTCAGACCTCTCTACACCCTCATCTCTTCTCAATTGTATGGAATACAGAGCAGATATGCGTGACTGGAATACGAACCTGAATATGTACGACGAGAATCTTTTCACGGGGAGAGCCACTTCAAGGCAAAGTAGCTGCCATATGATGGAGCTGCAACTGACTACCACTAGGGTAAAACCACTCTTTGCACACTATGATCGCGGTCATAGACTTACTATGAAATTTTCAAAGCCGTTGATGGCCCGTTTACCGGATTCTATCTTTGATCCCGTTGGATTTGATATCTTCGAAGATGATACAGCAGAACAGGTATGCCGCACCCCTCTAAGCTTGATATCGTTGTATTGAAGGCCTAAAACACGTTAGCCACGTTATCCACAAGCCAGGCTATCACAAACCATGCGAAAATTGAAGAAGAGAAGACGCCAAACTTCTGATGATTCTGTGGTTGATGTGAGTCGAGTCTGGGGATACCTGGTGCTGATAGTGGAATTTATGCTGAAGACTTTCGAAATGTAGCCTATAAAGCGACGAAGGCCTGGGCTGTCCCGAAGCATGTCATTATCAGATCCAGAGCTTCCATTTGTGCAGCAGCATGAGCCCGGGAAAACCACCAGTTCGGCAAATACAGAGTATATGGAACTAGCAGAGGAGCCACTCGCAAGATTGCGTCTCAGCAGCCCGGAGAAGGAAGACCAAGCACATTCTGAGGTTAATGAAAATATGGACATCGACATATCACGTCCATTGGTCAGCCCGTCGCAGACAAAATCACCCATTCAATCAAATTCAACAACAAAGAAAACCAAATGCTCCCTAGGTATCATTCCTGTACTGTCACCATCTAAAAAGACGCAGCCACCTTTCATGGGACCCATTGGTTGGACCGTTCCACCAAAACGGAGCTATAAAAGATCAGAACCGTTCCTGATCTACCAGGACCCTGACTTCTACGACCCAGCCAGAGCGTATAGTTCTAATCATGCATGCTTCAACACTTTTGCCTCAGATGACGACAAGGAGAATGAGCCCGTTATGAGTGACCCAATGTCACCATCTCTGAGCTCCATGGAAGATGAGGATGTAATCATGGCCCAGGACAATATCTTGATAGATGCCGCTGACATCGTGACGTTAGCGGACACCTTTCACTCTGATGGAGCTCGTCGTCCGCAAAGCCAGGACGGTTATATCATGCAAGTTGACGAGGATAAAAGCATCAGTGGTACTCAAAGCACTATAGCTTCTATCAGGCGTCGACAACGGACTGATCCCGTCATGGCAATATCAGCACACTCGCATCTCGTCTGATGTAGTTGATGCTTTGGCCATTATGAGCTGATTCACAAACATATTTCGCCATATATATTTATTTAACTGAACATATTTTACTGATTGTTGCCTAAGTCATTTTACGATGACAAAATGAAGACACTGTTTTATGACGATCAACAAGAGAGATGATATTCTGATATGGATCTTATGTAAGAGCGAGGCAGAGTTGTCATTTATAGCAAGATATGATAGGTTACATTAACCTCAATTGCAAGGAAAATGAAAAATTAGATCCATCAAACGAGACCGTTAAAATGACAAGGTTGATAGGCGAGATGACCCCTTTTATATGAGGCATCGGATCCCGCAGATCAAAAGAGTGTATTATGTGTTCAACAAATGTACGCAATAAAACAACAACAGAAGATTGGGTATCTAGTAAAAAATCTTTTCCTTATAGATAGGAGGACGGCCGGTATCAATATTCCATCTGATCTTATTCTTTTCATCCAAAGTGGCGTCCTCGTCAGTGATGTCGATCACCTTCGAGCTATGAGCAATTTCCTGTTTGCTCACACCACCTTCATCACGAGGAATCCAGAGTAATGGGGGCTTGTCTGTGACGGAGGGATGATGATAGGCGCTGTCCTCAACATCTTCAGGATAACTAATGTCGGCAAAGTGGCGGGGGACTAATTTCCGCAGTTCAGTGTAGTTGGCGTAGGTTTGGGGGAAGAAGAACTTCACGATCTTGTTCTTGGTCTTGATGGGTGCAGATGTAAGTTGATTGAGGGAGTATTCCTTTTCTTGGTCCCCGATGAGTCCCCTCTCGGGATCATCGTTCTGATGGCTTTGCTCTGCAGCAATAAGCTCTTCCTCAGTCGTCTCCAGAACCTTTGGAAGATAGTAGAGGAGAGGCTTGACCGCTCTGTTGAGATTGATGTGATAGACGATGGTGAAGATCAGAAGAATAATCATAAGAATAAGCGGACCAAGACTGTCCTTATCATGTGCGGTGGAAATAGCGAAAAGACCAATGAGGCAGAGCATCAATAAGTAGCAGCCAGTTGTAGTCTGCTGCAGGGCACGAGGGTAGATCATACCCTTCGTGTCGATGTCAATGTTGCTAACATAAAGCATATTGTAGCGGTACGCAATATAGAAGAGGAAGAGACCAATGCAGCCGAATCCGAGAACTAAAGGTGCGATGCAGGCGTATGTAATTGCGATGACAGCAAGATTAGTGACAACGGGCATAACCGTGCCCCAACCCAATCCTGACAATGTCGACCATCGCGTGAAGAGTTTGCGGGGAGTGTTGTCGAGGAAGTGACCCAGCAGTTTGGACACGATCAGATTGGAGATTTGTAAAAGAGCACCAGAGCTGAAAGTCAAACCCTGGAGAATGATGTATGAAATGTAGAAATTGGAAGCTCGTGGGAGGTATTGCGCGAGTAAGGTAGCTGCCTTTTGTGGCTGCTCAATGATTTGCTGGACGGCGCTAGTCGCTGCAGAGGAG
Source organism: Ascosphaera apis ARSEF 7405 (assembly GCA_001636715.1). Classification (NCBI taxonomy): domain Eukaryota; kingdom Fungi; phylum Ascomycota; class Eurotiomycetes; order Onygenales; family Ascosphaeraceae; genus Ascosphaera; species Ascosphaera apis. The sequence continues at coordinate 374,950 of AZGZ01000018.1, read as the reverse complement.
AAAGTTGTAACCAAGAAGACCTGCACAACCTGGAAGAGGAAATAAAAGTACTGCGTTCGTAGTTCCAGAGCAGCAGTTGTCGTGACACCTCCAAGTTTAGCCATAAAACGAAGAATGATGGGAACAAGGGCCATGAGCACCGACAGAAGGATAGACGGCAGCAGACCAGTGATGACACCCAAAATGACAGGAGGGGTATCATTGATCCAGCCCAGCCATGGAAGCTTTTCGGTGATGAAGTTGATGTTGGAGATCATACCAACGACAGCAACTGGAATTGCCCAGAAGATGACCAAAGCAATGACAAAGGTGATAGTTGCAATCTGTCTCATAACCAACTCCCACCATTTGATGCGAAGATTTTCCCAGATGATATCAGATGGAACGAGACCGATGTGACGAGGAGCCATATGAGAAGGTTCGTTGTGAGCCACAACCTGATACGCTGATTGAGCATCAGTCTGAGTGTAAAACTCCACAAATACAGCGGACACCAAGGGTGCCTCTCCAGCCTTGTGTTTCGCCTGAAGCTCCTCAATCTCAGGAGTCAATTTGCGAAGTTCCTCTCTTGCCCAATCGATTGTATCAACCTTCTTTCCAAAGCAAAGCCAACCTGTACGATGGGTAGGACGTTCCGAAGGCTTGACCCATCGAGCAGCAACAGATCCAGACTCCTCAGAGGGCTCCTTCTCACTGGTAAGCGAATCGTCTGGAGAGACAGACGGACTATCAGGTATCTCGGCCTTCTTCTTCAATTTCTTGGCCTTGAGGCGTCCAGCGTTGGCTTTCACGATAAGGGCAGTTTCTGCATCTTCAAGTTTCATGGCAGCATCCTTTCTTTCAGCAACAAGCTCGTCCAAATCTTTCGTGTTTGTGACAAGCCAGATATTCTTGACTTTATCTTCTCCATAAACCTTTCGAATTCTATCTTTGGTGAGGAACTCAGTCGGCACAGCCATAAACAAAACTGTTTTGGAGGAGATGCGCGATGCATAGAGTGGTGATAAGAAATAAGCTTGGCGTAGATTAATGAAGAAGACCAGCTCACGAGTGATCATGTAGAAAACAAACGCTGGCGAAGGTCAGTTACAGACAACACTCAAGATACATATCAATGGTCACACTTACCGACAAAGCACCAGGCCATAACAGCATGCGCATAGAAGCGTTTGGCATTGGTGACATTTGACATACTCAAGATGTCAAGCTGTGTCTTGCCACCACCACCAGTTGCATTGATGGGGAATAAGACCGGCCATATTATACAGCAGCCAACAAGGCAAATGACACTGATGATCTTCAAGTAGCGAAGTAGCAAGTATGCGTCCATAGAATGATGCCGTAAAACATAGGTGTCCGGCAACTTGGCCATAGACACAATCCATCCTAGCAAACTGGATGACGGCGCAGGTGTCCGCTCCTGTTCACGAAGACAGCCAATGTAAGAACGAGGAATGTATTGTCGACGTTGACTCCGGCGCAGGATAGTGAAGACTAGGACCATAGCCGCGGCCGAAGCCAGGGCAGGGACCAGAGTCGACACAAGTCCAGAAGCCGAGTTTGAGGTTTGACTAAAGTTCTGTTGCTCTGGATTCGCTGTGAGGTTTAGACCCTAAGGTGACTATCAGTATATTTGACCATGACTGTAATTGATTGGACAAGTAAAGCATAGACGCACTCTTCTATAGACTGTATTGAGATCCATGACGACAATTGAGCGCCTAGAACCCCCTAGAGTGACCTAACGGCGAAAACCGAGGAGAGATTGTCTTCTTTTCAAGACATATATTCCCCAAGAAAGACAAGAATCAAATGATGTTCAAGACCCGAGCCCTTCCTATTTGTTTCTGATTGAGAGAACGCAGTAGCACTAAGGGAAATCCTGCGACAGGAAAGGAAAAAAGGGGACTATGAATCCTTCAAATTAAAGGACCGAGCGCCGAAATTTAAGATCGTCGAAATATGAACGGATTGAGATATAGCGCCACTAGAAGTGGGCAACCAAACGATCTCAGCGCCCTTTAAACAAGGACGAGTTGGGGGCGTGGAGACAGCTAGAAAGAATTATTGAAACTTGTTTGCGCCTGTGGCTTGCGATTCGTCCGTCTAGGGGTTGTCGAGTGACAAGTTGGATCCGTGAAAGCGCAGGGCGCCCGCCACGTCATGCAAAGCCATAATTGCAGATGTACGATCAGTCTTCAGGGCACTTTGCACGGTTCGCTCCGATTTATGAGAGAAAAAAAAAAGACGAGTAGAATTGGCTCCGGCAAACGGTGTCCATCCTCACTTTTCTGGTTACCGGGATGCACGCAAATTTCGTAGACATGGGAAGATGGGAACGATGGGACAAGCCATTGAGAAGGTTTTTCGGTTCCGCCATCCCGGTATGAGCGCCAGGGGAGGGCAAATCCATGATTTACCACGCAGAAACAGGTGCCATATTGACACGAGATGGTGTCGCCGACATCCATCGAAAGAGCCGCCGAGTGCGGTGAGTGTAAGTAGAGCTGGGACTGTCTGGATGCAGCAGAGTGGCACGAATGTCTCTCAAGCACCACACAAAGAAGCTGGGCGAGGATGCCACGCTGGGCAGATGACCATGGTCAGGATTCCCTGTTAACGCAAGCCTTTGCGGTACAATCCTCGGTCGTGCATGATCTTTGCAGATGTGCAACGACGCTAATGATGCCCTATGGTGTCAGGATTGGCATCATGCAGGACTCAGGCGACAGCTCCATCGAGTCCGTCTAGCACAAGCCACAGACACCGTCTCGTCCCCTTCATGGGCAAGATCTGCCTCATTTTGGCTCGTGGGCTACCGTGGGCCGCCACAATGCGATTGAGCGAAATTTCTAAGCATCTTGAATCATGCTGTCATTGATTGGCTATGTGAGCCAGTGTATCCTTGGATGTGCATTCCAATCAGTGCGTCTGTAGAGGGACGACTTGGTCTGTGTCTCTTCTTAAGATAACCAGAGACATCATTGAGATCTGACGTAACTGTACAAGTGTGTCTCAATGATATCAGTCTTTCGTCATACGATCCTTTAACCAGTGATCTCTTCCTTGCGACTCCTTTCGTCTTGTCTCCTCACGTATAGCACAGCCACGGTCCATCATGATGGTAGGGATTATTGACAGATGGCATCTTTGAGATCCAGCAGTGTGGGTCAACAAGGCCAATGTGCATGTCTTAGCCCTACAGAACGCATTCTATTCGCAGCGAGTCAGGTTGGGTTGCCATCAAATTCATGACAGTTCACATTAATTAGGATTCGATCTTCGTCTATCTGGATTTTCTATCGACAATGTGCAATTCTCTACTATCAGTTGCTTGACCTTCTCATTTGTCGATATCCTTCCTCAGCGTTGTGGCTGGTGATGTGTTCGCATGAATATCGCTGGCAGGTAGTACAGTATACTACTGCTCAGGCTAACTGGGAACTTACTTGTAGCTGCATGCTTTCGAATATTTCAGTATGCCAAAGCCAGCCATAAACATCAGAATCTGGAGGAACCAATTGGGAAGCGAACGTTCGTGCGTCGTAGCGTTAAGGAAGGCCGTTGGACTTGCGGGAATGGCGTTTTAAAACGCTCTGGCCACACTTAGTGCGGAGTCTCACTTGACAATTCACCATTGTAACAAACAACAATCATGCTCAAAAAATTTTGATTAAGTTGGAACAAAAAAGGTTGCTCAATACATATACAGGAAAGGAAATAATGCTCTATCAAATGCTGTCATCATCGTTCGTCCACACTTATCTCTGACCGTACGCCTTGGTGGCATAGGCTCCCTTGTGGACAATCAAGTCTTCAGGGCGGTAATCGTTGCCACCAGACCAGAAGGACTTGAGAATGTCCTTGACACCCTGAGCATAGCGACTCTGGGCATCGAGGGAGGTACCAGACATGTGAGGAGTCATAGCGTTACCACCGCCGAGGGGACCAGTGACGTAACGGAGAGGATGATCAGCGGGAGCTGGCTGAGGGAACCAGACATCACCACCGTAGCCACGGAGATGGCCAGACTTGATGGCGTCAGCGACATCTTCCTTGACGACAATCGCACCACGGGCCGTGTTGACGAGCCAAGAACCTGACATCACCACGTTAGTATCTAGGTGAAGCAAAGTTTTGAATGTTTGACTTGGGGATGTTTCTTACCAGGCTTCATCTTAGCGATAAGGTCCTTGTTGAACAAACCAAAGGTGCCCTCGTGCAACGGGCAGTTGATGGTGACAACGTCACACTGAGAAACCATATCCTCCAAGCTGTCGACACGGCGGCAGCCGATCTCCTTCTCAACCTCAGGAGCAAGGGGCTGGTAGTCATAGTACAAAAGCTCCTTGCAGTCGAAGGGCTTTAGTCGTCTGAGAACACGCTCACCGATACGGCCAACAGCGACGGTTCCGACGACCTTGTTCTCCAAATCGAACTCGTTCTTAGCCACAGCAGCAACGTTCCAGTCACCGTTCTTGATCTGCTCGTGGGCGGGGACGAAGTTGCGCACAAGGGCGAGGATAGTCATCACGACATGCTCGGCCACAGAGACGACGTTGGAGCCAGTGACTTCGGCAACTGTGACACCGCCGTTGGTGGTATTGGCAGCGTTGAGATCGACGTGATCAGAGCCGATACCAGCAGTAACGGCAAGCTTAAGGTTCTTAGCCTTAGCCAGACGCTCGGCATTGAGATAGCCAGGGTGGAAGCTAGAGAAGGCTGGGTCAGTGGGTGATTCGTTTCCAGGGGTTTTCGGGGCTTTCCGTACGGTGTGGTAATGATGACTTCGGCATCAATGAGCTCTCTGTCGAATTCAGAATCCTTTCCATCCTTGTGGGAGGTTGTGACTAAAGTGTGGCCTTGCTCCTCAATCCACTTTCTCAAGCCCAATTCATTCTCCTTGCAGCCAAGGAGTAGGGGCTGTTGCTTAGCATGCTCGCCACCCTGATTCTAAATTAGCATCTATCTCGCATTTCATTCAATGGGTGACCTTATTCTTACCTCGTACAAGCACATGAGAACCTTGCCAGAGGCCCTAGAAGTAGCAGAAAAGTTTCTGGCTCCGTTGAAAGCAGACAATCCAGTTGCTCTGGTGGTAGCAGCACCACCCATCAAAAGGGAGGCGGCAGGCTTAGCAGCAGCACTTCCGATAGCCCGAGAGACGACCATTTTGATATATTTCAAAAAAGGAATAGATTGATTGAAGAGATGATCTATACAATTGCAACATATATGGTTAGATTCATGACCACGACGATGCACGAAGCAAGTAATTGCTGCATCAGCTTTCTGAAGAAGACGGTCTCACCAATTATTGAAGATGATTGAGGTAGCAGGATTCAGAAGATGATTTGCTTAGGATTCCGTATAACAGAAACTCTTGCAATGGGAGGGAGCACCATCTCTTTAAGTATCATCTAGATGCTCCTACACGGGGTATCCGGCAAGCATCGGTTTGCTCGTCTACGTAAAGACCAGACAGAAGATGAATCCAGGCCCCTCCAAGCTCCCCTCCTCTTCCTCCTGTCCCCGCACGACCAGTCGAATCCCCAGTCTCTAGTCGAAGGAGCATTGCGAAGTATAGAAGCCCTATGCAGCGACTGGTGATGCGTGAGGGGGAATTCATTTTCAACGGTGACGGCAACGCAGCTCTCTCCAAAACCGGCCGGCTATGTACTGTGCACCGTGTCATGCTACTGTGCCTGCAAGTTCATCTTCAGAAAGCTGCGATTGCTTCACAGTGTGCTTTCATCCTTGGGCGTGAACAATGGTATACCATGGTCTACCCCACAGCGATCCGCTGCCGATAAGCTGTAACATTGAAGAAGTCAAGCGAACAATGATCTCATAGACAGAAAACCCAGAACTGAAGGCAGAGTTCATGATCGGAAACCAACGAGAGCGAAGAGAGAACAATGGTGCCTGTCCATCTCGAGTCCCAGCTTGATGTCCCTTTCTCCCCAGAACCGAGACGGGGTAAAAGTTAGGAAGAGGAATGCTGTACTTCTCCAAACCACGCTTCTACTCGCATGATGTGTGAGGCCTGTTGTTGCGTGTGCGGGGGACATAAAACCACCTGCGCTGTGCCGGTGAGGGGTAGCTCTGGGCTCCTCTCCAAAGAGCTACGTATATTGATGTACCGAATGCATCGTGTTCAAGCCCCTGGATAATGCATCGAGGGGTATAAACTGACGCCACGGTGTGATAGGTATTGGGATGCAGGTGGAATGATGATGGTGAGGGGCTCGGGTCTGAATCGTGCTGGAGACTTCATGCTCTTTACAAAGGCGTTGGAGACTCAACGACCTGTACTGTACGTACCGCGTTGCAAGACTTCAATTGGTCTTTTCTTCGGCTTGTTAATTGTAGGTATCACTTTAACTTGTTCAGTATATACAATCTCAAATTTTTTGGAAATGACTATCTACAAGTTCGGCGACGTTCAAAGCTATGGCGAGGGGTCAGCTCCTCGTATGGTATCGTGAGAGCCGAGAAACCTCCCTCATGTCAAATTTGAAGGAACGCTTCTGCTCGAGCATTGGTTTGACATAGTCATGATTGTTGTGCATTCATGATTTCCCACAGCTCAACAACTTCTCGACGAAAGAAAAAGCAATTGGTTCATGGAAACATGCGCTTCCTTCAGAGCTTTCGAAAGGTCAAATACGAGTCTCGGATCACCACTCAATTCTTTTCATTGCTTGGGAGCCGATCTGCAAGCGATTGTCGGTTGCTTCACAATTGCATAAAGATGGTCACACCAGCTGCGCGCAATTGTCGACAATATAATGCCGGGTCAAGAGAGGCCTTTTGCATTTAGGCCCCGAATGTCAATTGGCTGCCAATTTTGGACAACAAGTGTCTTTTCGCCGATGAGTGTGATGCTCCAGTCAAGATTATTGGTGACAGCAAGTTCTGGGGTGGATTGGATCTGTAGGGGACTATAATTAGAGACCAATCGATGACTGCCAGAGCAATGGGTGCTCGAGATGGTTCAAAATGTCGATATATCCAAGTTGATTTGTCGATATGAAATTTGTGATGGTAAATGGTATGAGATGGCCAAGAAATATGCCGAAGAAAAAGAGAGAGAGAAGAGAAAAAGGAAAAAGAAAACAGGGTAACGAATTCATAGACCCGAGAATCGGAAAAAGAAACGCTCAAAAATGATGGCAATCCATTCAATATGATCAATGCTGTTGCGATAGTCGTCGATCAGCCGGGTTTTCAGGTCCATCATCATGATCACTATCATCTCTAAATCCAGCTTCCAAATCACGGCTCAATCTCGAGTCACTCGCATCATGCGTCTGACGATGATAAAAGACTCGTTGTGAGGGATCCATTTCGAACCCAACCATTCCTTCTCCCTCATCTTCGTCAAAGTCATCTTCCTCAGCCTGTCTCACTGAGCGTCCGCGTGAAATGAAATTGCATGTCATGAATGCTAATGTTATGCGATCGCGCAAACTGCTTGTATGCTCTGAGATGGCATGTAGGGGTAGATAACGGGCATATCGTTGCCTTGTGTTCCGAACCAAGGGAACCAGAACGAAGAATAAGATCAGGTATAATCCTAACGAGATAGCCGCTGGAATGATCGCAGTCTGTAAGTAAAGATGTCCAATCAGTCAATGGGTCACGAACCAACAGAAAGGAATGGTATGGCAAGGCATGGCATGACATGGACATGCCGGGTATGTTACGGCACGGGAGGAGAGGATGAAGTAGAATAGGATGGATACGGCAGGGTAGAGACAACAAAAGCAGGAGGAAGCACTCCATCCATTGGACGTCGCCATGGCCATCATACCTTGAGGAAACCCTTGAAGCTGCCCATTGTGAGGTGTGGCAATTGGCACGAGAGTACGGATATGGAGTAAGCAGCTGAGCTATCTTCCCGTCAGCGTACCCGTCGGCGAGCTGGGGGAACAGCGCATAGAGCGATAAGGAGAGAGGTAGATATGGAGAGCGAGCGGCGCATACGGCAATTTAGTCAACAGAAGAGAGATCCAACCCGCATCAATGGGCGATGGCGCTAGTGCAGCGTCAAGCATGGAAACGAGTTAAACAAGGTGAGAATGTCTAGTGTCAATGAAGAGCGTTAGAAAAGCCCCAGTCCATTGATCCATCCATCCATTGATTAGCTGATTTGCATGCGTAATCCGTAAGCTCAAGGGAGGGTAAAGAGAGGGAGAGGGTTGAGATATGCCAGGATATGATGATATATGATAGTATATAATGGTAAATGAGACCGCCAGATATACCAGCATATGACAATATTTACACATGTCATTATAACAGCAAATAATAATCAGACATGTATGATTACCCCCTTAGTCACCTTCCATTCGCTCAGACGCCTTTACGGCGATCATCCTTCTCAACGTCCACTGTAAAGAACAGCGTGAAAGAGACAAATGAAGAGGAATACAGAGTCATCCAGGTCCATTTATCGTCGGCATCTTCCTCATTGTCATTGCATGCGTGCGCCTACTCAGCAGCTCTCTTGTGCAATTCCAGTGAGCGGCTCAGCGTGGGAAAACGAGTCGCCTGTGGACAGTGCTGCTTGTCGACTGCGCAGTTGACCGAGGCGTCGCTCTCCACTGTCTTTAGCACATCAAGTCACGAACGACACGAACGAGACAGCATATACTTAGACACAGAAGACGAAGAAGGAAGAGAAGAAGGGGAAGAGGAAGAAGAGATAAAGTTTCAGGTCGAGGTCGCAGTACTTGTGCCCTGATCCAGCTGGCGTGCCTCTTCTCTTCCAAACAGAAGCAACAACATCATCATCAATCATCATCATCCCGTCATTTGCTACCATTGACACCGTTGGTATTGGACATACCGCTGCCCATTTTCTCCTCCAACGGCGAGGATATCCATTCCCAGTTGCAACATATCTCTGCTGCTGCGTGCTATCGCTATCGCTGTTGCTGCTTTTGTTATATGGGCTTCAGGTGGTCCAACTATCGCCCCCTCCTTCGCCGAACCCGCGGCCGCTTTCTCTGGTTGACCGATCCGCTCCTTTTTTTTCTTATTTGAAACCATCCACTTGCTTTTTTATCTAATAGTATTGTTTTCTTTTATCGTCTTCATACCCTATTGGCTTCCGGTCCCTTCCTTACCCTCTTGCTCTTTGCTTGCCTTATCCTTCTGTGTGCGACTGAGCTCATATACCCCCGTCCAACGTTTCGTCCCGTTTCCTCGCCCTTTTGAAATGACAATCTCTGTTTAATGTCCCCTTATTTTTCCTAGCAATTCGTTGCAATGCCTACCGCGCCCTCGTCTTCAGACAAGTCCAGACAGGCGTCCGGCGGCAAGTCCTCCTTCTTCACAAGGAAGATACACAAGGGACGCCAGCAGCAGGATTCTCACGATCACAACCCCGCTCCTAGCTCACTGCCCGAGGCTCTCAGCGCCGGCGCTGCCTCTATAGGGTCCTATTCCTCAAGACACTCCAAACATGGCTCCATATACTCAATGGAAGAGCAGGACCCTGAAACTGTAGGCCTGCCTTACGATATCGTCCATCCTGGCACTACGGGCCCCGTTCCCGTCGATTATTTACCAAAAACAAACGACCACCGTCCGGAGAGAAGAGACCAGCAATATTCGGGTAAGCAAGCTCTTTACGATGGAAAGCAAGCTTTGCATGATCTACACCAATCGGTCCACCAGTCCGTTTGGAACCTACATTCTGCCTTCAAGGAAGGCGGATCCCCCCTTGCGCCTTCAAAGCAGTTCCCTGCTACGAGCCACCATGCGAGTAACAGCTCTCTAGGCGATAAACGAGGCCATTCATCCTACGCTACGGACTCATCAGCTAATTCTCGCCGTTCAGTCGACCAAGCCAGTATCATGTCCCATGGCTCTTCCAATCGCAATTCAATTGGCCACGACACTCTGAGGCCTCCTTCGCATTCGTCGTCTTATCATGGCACTGCTACTCCTCGAGTACAGCAAATATTCTCACCGAATCCGTCAGTCATATACTCTCCGCCACCACCTTCATCCAGTGGACAAGATGGCCAGTTTACGCGACCAAAGGACGATCGTGTCGTCGACAAAATGTTCTACGACCTCATGATCAAACGCGGTTGGCAGAACCTCCCAGAGCAGGCTAAGCGTCAAATGCTTGCGTATCCCGCGTCGAAGAAATGGACACTTGTGCACCAAGATCGTCTGACACAGTGGCAAGGTGATCAGAAGAGGAAACAGCATGGGAAGCAGACGTTCCTCACACCCGGTACTAGCAATGTGGATAAGGCAGATGAAGAGGGAAGCCCGGAGTGGTATGTCAAGCGCGTGCTTGATGATAAAATTACGGCGAAAGAATTACAAAGTTTGAGTGTCAGCCTGCGAACACAACCTATCAGGTGAGTATTCAACGTCTATTTCAGTTCCTTAAATTTGTTTTTTTTCTGCTAACAGTCTCAATAGCTGGGTCAAATCATTCGTTGAAGCCCAAGGCCAAGTCGCCTTGACAAGTGTTCTACTCAAAATCAACAGACGACAAGCTTCAGGTCCCATCTCACCAAGCTCAAATCCAGGGGATAAAGATCTAGACCGAGAATACGATATCGCAAAATGTCTGAAGGCATTGATGAACAACAAATATGGGGCAGACGATGCTCTCGCCCACCAGCAAGTCATTGTTTCACTAGCAAGCTCCTTGATCTCGCCGCGCCTGACAACGAGGAAAATGATCAGCGAAATTCTGACTTTCCTTTGCCATTGGGGCGATGGTCAAGGCCACAAGAAGGTCTTGCAAGCAATGGATCATGTCAAAAATATACAAGGGGAAACCGGTCGATTCGACGCTTGGATCCGTATCGTCGAGGTCACTATTGATGGACGAGGGAAAATGGGCAGCTTGGTGGGTGCAAGTGAGGAGTTCCGCAGCGGTGGGATTGGCATGGAGAACCTTCTTATGGAATACGCTGTCGCAACGATGCTTCTCATCAACATGCTCGTCGATGCGCCGCAAGAAGATCTTCATTTGCGATGCCATATCAGGGCCCAGTTCACATCATGTGGTATCAAGCGTGTTTTGAACAAGATGGAGGGTTTCCAATATGAGGTTATCGACAAACAAATAGAACGATACCGTGAAAATGAAGCGATAGATTACGAGGATCTACTCCAGAGAGAAGGGACTAGCATGAAGGATGGCATCGAAGGCGAAGTCCATGACATGAACGATCCGATGCAAATCACGAACGCCATTATCTCTAAACTCAGAGGCAGTCGAACCCAAGATTACTTCACATCGGCAATGCAACATATGTTGCTCATCAGAGAAAATTCAGGAGAAGATGGAGTACGGATGTTCCAGCTTGTCGACGCTATGCTCAGCTATGTCGCTATGGACCGCAGGCTGCCTGATCTGGATTTGAAACAGAGTCTGAATTTCACAGTGCAGAGTCTTTTGGATAAGTTGCATACAGATGCAGAAGCGCGCCATGCGTTTATAGAATCTGTTGAGGCAAGGCAAATCGCAGAAGCAGCTATCGCCGAGAGAGATGAAGTCAAGGCGCAATTAGAGCTTGGAGCAGATGGGCTGGTAAAGAAACTCCAGAAGCAAATCGACGAGCAGACGGCAATAATAAATCTTCAGCATAGACAGGCTGAGGCCCTGAAAGCTGATCTTGCCGAAGCTCAACGTCTGCGCAATGCAGAACTTCAGAGGAATGAGCTTGAGACTAGAGAGTTGTACTTGATGCTTCGTGACGCTCAAGATGTGGCAGCTGCGAAATCTCGGACTGGGACTGCGGATGTCGAAAGGGATCCTGCGCAGATGAATGGTATTCTTGACCGTGGACTGCTTATGGAGAGGCTGGAGAGACAGCTTGAGAGAACAAAGACTCAGTTTATTCTTGAGGGCAAACTTTGGCAAGAATATTCACCATCTGACAGGTTACGTGAACTACGTGAACGCATGGATGGAGCCCCTGATCCCGAGTTCGAGGAAGAGACTAAGAAGAACCTTTCCAGTGGAACTTTGGGCGTGGCCCGCAAGCGCAGCAAAGTCAGTGCCATGTCAGATGCCGGCGACGAGGAAGAATCAGTATTGGAAGAGACCTCGGAAATCATAGAAGAAATTGACGAAGAAGGCACAATCATCGAGAAACCCAGAATAGTCAAGATTGGACGACGACCGCGTATCAAACCCGAGCAAGTTGCTGTTCTCAATGAACTTAACCAGAGGAACCAACGGAACAGGATTGCAGAAGAAGCTGAAGAGAGCACTACTACTGTCCAGACACCCGCTGCCGAAACTGTACCCGTTGCGCCATCCAGTGCTACAGGGACTGCACTCCAGGTCGTGCCCGAGGGCATGAAGTTGGTTTCTGCAACAACCCAAGTGTCAACCGAACCAGTCGCAGCCGAAGAAACCGCAGATGGCGAGCCTAAGGAAACTGTTCCTGAATCTTTAGTACCTGGCGCCACAACAACTGTACCTGTTCCACCACCCGCACCTCCTTTGCCAGGCACCTCAGGGGCTCCACCACCGCCCCCTCCCCCCCCTCCTCCTCCTCCTGCTCTTCCCGGCCTTGGTGCACCCCCTCCTCCTCCTCCACCACCACCACCTCCTCCTCCTTTGCCTGGCTTAGGTGCTCCCCCACCACCACCGCCACCACCACCTCCCCCACCTGCATTGCCTGGACTAGGGGGCCCTCCTCCACCACCACCACCCCCTCCTCCCCCCTTGCCTGGCATGGGCGGACCTCCTCCACCTCCTCCTCCACCAATTCCAGGTGCACCTCCTCTCCCCGGCGCTCCTGGTGTGTGGCGGAAAGTCCCCGCCACAGACGCTCCTATGTCTTCATCCATTGGGTTGCCATTTGTTAGACCGAAGAAGAAGCTCAAGGCTCTTCATTGGGACAAGGTTGACACTCCACAGGTGACAATGTGGGCTGCTCATGCGCCGACACATGAGGACAAAGAGGCTAAGTACGAAGAACTTGCTAAGAAGGGTGTTCTTGATGAAGTCGAGCGATTGTTCTTGGCGAAGGAGATCAAGAAGATAGGCACAAAGGCCGTGAAGAAGGATAAGAAACAGATCATATCGAGTGATCTTATGCGTCAATACCAAATCGCCCTCGCTAAATTCTCTCATGAGTCCCCCGATGATATTGTTCGCATGATCATCCATTGTGACAATGCGATCCTACAAAACCCTGTCATTATGGAATTCTTGGGCAAGGACGATCTTTGCAACATCCCAGAAAATACAGCTAAATTGATGGCGCCTTACAGTAAGGATTGGATGGGTCCCAATGCTCTAGAATCTCCTCGAGACCAGGATCCCAGCGAACTTACCCGTGAGGATCAAATCTACCTCCAGACGGCATTCGAGCTCAACCACTACTGGAAGGCCAGAATGCGTGCTCTCATGCTAAGCCGTACTTACGAGACTGAGTATGATGAGATCTCGAATCAGCTTCAGGAAGTCACGCGTGTCTCTGAATCTTTGCGTGATTCTGTCTCCCTAATGAACGTCCTTGGTCTGATTCTCGACATCGGAAACTTTATGAATGATTCGAACAAACAGGCCGTTGGTTTCAAACTGAGCTCTTTGGCCCGCCTTGGAATGGTCAAGGACGACAAGAACGAGTCGACCTTTGCTGATCTGGTTGAGCGCATCGTCCGTAATCAGTATCCAGAATGGGAGCCCTTCCAGGAGGAAATTAATGGCGTCATCGGTGTCGCAAAGGTCAATGTCGACCAACTGCGTCAGGATGCTCAAAAGTACATCTTGAATATCAAGAATGTTCAAGCAAGTCTTGATGCCGGAAACCTCAGTGATCCTAAGAAATTCCACCCGCACGACCGAGTCAATCAGGTTGTTCAAAGGTGTATGAAGGAAGCCAGGCGGAAGGCTGAACAGATGCAGTTGTACCTTGATGAAATGAGCAAGAGTTACGACGACATCATGGTGTTCTATGGTGAAGATAATACCAATGAAAATGCACGTCGGGACTTCTTTGCCAAGCTGTCGACCTTCTTGCAGGAATGGAAGAAATCTAGGGAGAAGAACATAGAGAGAGAGGAAAACAGACGTCGCATGGAGGCTTCAATTGCTCGGAAGAGACACAATAATCTCACAACTGCAGCCTCCATGGACTTCAAAGAGAATACGCAGAGCGCTGCTTCCAGTGGCGCCATGGATTCTTTGCTTGAGAAGCTACGGGCTGCCGCTCCTCAAGCCAGAGACCAGCGCGACCGCCGGCGTAGGGCTCGACTCCGTGATAGACACCAGCAGAGAATTACTTCCGTACAGAAGCCTCCATCCGAGGTGGATGAAAAGCCCACTAATGATGAAGGTCCCTCTGCACCTGCCGACGAGTCACAGGCAGAAAACAATGACACGCGTCCCGACAGCCGCGAAAACGAAGGACAAGTATCCGAAGCAGAGGATATCGCGGCTCAAGCTGAAAGAATGCTTCAGGGTCTACGGAATGATTCAGAAGCTGGATCTGAGCGGCCAAGAAGGAGAGAGTCTGATCGGTCTGATCGGAGTCGTCGTCTGCGACGGCGTCATGCCACAAATACTTCCGTTAGGCGGCGTACCCAAGAAGAAGAGGCTACCCCGACCCAAAACAACGAAGCTGAAGACAGTCCGGTGAAGTCAACTATTCCCGAACGCACGGCTTCACCAGAAGGCTCAACGCAGCCATCTCCAACGTCACCTGTGCCCGATACCCCATCTATCATCGTCTCCCAGTTGCATGAGGACGGTGAAGAACACGAGTCAACATGACGTCCCCACGAATAATCGTTCATTACTCGCTCGAAGTCATAATCTTGACACCAGAGCCATTTCATTGCATATCCTAAAATTCCTTGGCGTTCACCTCATCACTTACCCTCTTTTTTTTGGCACTTCAGTTGCTGATCGGCCGCAGTCATTACTGTACGCTCTTTGCTCTGCTGAGATACCATCTCGTTTTTGTTTTTGGAACTTCAATCACTCCTTTCATTATTGCTTCATGATGTTCGCGTTCCATATACACTTCGAACTTTACATACATAATCCATTCCTTGCTAGCTCATCATGTATCCCAGGAGTCATTGAGTTTCTACCGATGCAATAATTATAATTTCTCAACATTTCTCATTCACAATATCTTCTATCAACGGCTGTGCCCTCATGAGTATGCGACTCAAGGGAATCTACATACATGACATTGCGTTGCTTAGGCTCATTCGTAAGGAGAGACGCGCAAGACATTTTTCATGCACCATTTCGAATTGAACTTAGACGCTCGTATTTACAATCGAAAGAAACATTTGACGACCGACGAGCTCTGTATATTGAAATTGGCCATTGCGACTACCATAGAGTGCAATACAGTCAGCGGTGTGACTATTCGTAAAATGTCTAATCATGGATCTATCAAGCAGCCTCAGTTGAGATGAACGCGGTTGTATGCATCACCTTGAGCTTTGAAGCTATTGAATTGAAGAACATATAAGGGGCGTTTAACCCATAGAATTCAGGATATCATTCAGCCCATTCAAATATCAAATCTTCATTAATCCAAGAAAATCAATTCAGAAATCAATCGCAAGACTTCGTTTTGGCACAAAATCCAGAATCAATTCCGATACAATGAAGTGCTGGCTCGTCGTCCTCCTTGCTTCCTTCGGCATTACTATGGCTTCACCAGCTGTAGTCACCGCATATGCGAATGTAAGATGAAAGCCCCTTGCGTATAGCTCAACGAGCGAGTGCAATTGAATCTAACTCCTTGACAGGGCTTGACCAGCACCGTCACGCTCGACGGAGTACCTCAAATCACTGGCGGTCCGTACACCGTCACCACAGATGGATTGGTCGTGACGATCAAGAAGTGAAAACAATGGATTGTGCCGGCCATTGCAACTGCAATTTCTTTGAAGACGTCAGCCCCTTTTCTTCAAGCACGACTGAGAATGCTTATGAGCCCGAATCATCTGTTGAACACACATACATACATTAATCCAATTTCCTAAACATGGTCAGATATGTGTACTTATGGAGATTTATATCACAACCCCGTCTTATCATAATCGTTCTATTTTCCAACACAAAATCTGAGAAGTTGTCAGTAGCTGATGGTCAGATACGAGATCGGGTCTTACTTACTTTTCAAACACTACTCCGAGTACTTCTTCAACGTCCCCACTGTCACCACGTCCAGTAATTTTTGACAGACAATCAGCTGCCTGCCGTAAGTTCTCAGCTGCCATGACAATATCAACGTCGCCATTTTCTATGCTTGCATCATGGATTCCGCCAGCTGCTTGCGGTATTTGGTCAAGGAATAACCTCAGGCTTTCAGCACACAATTCCAGATTGGCTTTTTGGCGATAAGTGACTCCCAATGATTCAGTATAATATGAGTTTCCAATATGCGCATCGTAGTCAGTAGGAAGCCTCGAAGGTGCTGCCATTCTTTTGAACAATTGCTGCAAGGCCCCCAAAAATGTCTGAATATTCCCAGGGTCAGACTCTTCCATCATTCTTGTTTGAGCCTCTTCACACGAAATGAATAGTATGTCAGATCGCTGAATATCCGGTAACTTCTCCCTCACAGCTTGTATGCACTGCTCTCGCACATCTGAGCTCGTAGCAGCTTTGTCGATCTTATTTACCACCACGAGCATATTTTTTCCTTGGTCAAGACATGTTTGTGTCGCTTCAATGACTTCTGGTTCGAGGAATATCGAGGCAGTGTGGCCATCAGGGGCATCTTCCAACGACAAAACCACAATCACAACATCAGATTCGAGTGCTCGAGCTTTGGCACGCCGTATACCTTCCGTCTCAATGGCGCCAACTATTCGTCCTGCTCCACCGGAGGCTGATCGTAAACCAGCCATATCACCGAATCTGCAGAGCCAACCACCTATATCAACACTGACATCAACGATATCCCTTGTGTGCCTTGCTCATTACTCACAATAGCTGCTTCCCTCCCGACAATTTGATTGAGTAAGGAGCTTTTACCCGCATTTGGAGCACCGAGTAGGGCGATTTTGATACCATTGCGCATCAGTTCTCCTTTTGCAGCGTTTTCCACGTGTAGATTAATCTGCTGTAGTAATCGACGAATCTGGGTGCCAATTGATACCACGAAGTCACCAATGGACTCATCGAAGTGCTGGTCCTCCGAGAAATCGATCAATGCTTCGAGTTCACCACGGGCTTCCAGCAGCTGCTGTCTCCAAGCTTCGTAACGAGAGGATAAGGACGAGACAGTACCCTGAACGGCTAATTGCCGCTGCTGTTCCGTCTCAGCATCAAGTGTCTCACCCAATGCTTCAATCTGGGGGATATCAAGCCGATTGTTGAGGAAGGCTCGCCGTGTGAACTCTCCAGCCTCAGCATAGCGTATTGGAGATATCGACGGGAGAGACGACAATTCCGTCCTCTGCCCAGAGCCTGACTGCTCTACACATTTTGGAATTGCACCAAGAACAGCTTTGACAATAGCAGGTCCGCCATGGACATGCAGTTCCAATAAATCCTCGCCTGTTACGGTCTGAGGAGCTGGGAAATAAAGCACTAGTGCACCAGAATCAAGTGCTGTGCTCTCTGATGGAGGCCGCCCAGGCTCATGAAGGCTGCGTAAGGTCGCATACCTAGGCTTGGGAAACGGGCGTCCTGGACATAAGGATTGATAGATCTTAAAACTAGGTCAACACTTATGTGCAAACCGTGTCTGGGAGAGATTAATACAGTACCTGCTTACAATGTGGCCCTGATATTCTGATGATTGCAATTGCGCTTTTACCGGGAGCAGTCGACAGTGCAAAGATGGTTGAATCTTCACTTTGCACTGGCGGCCTGACCAGGTTTTGTGATAAACTGGCTAGGTATCGTGGTGAGTTCTTCAAACTAGCTCTCTCCCATTGTGAAGGTATCAAACATGATGCTCGCAAATGAGCTGGTGCACGATGGAAAAGCGTCTTAGCGCCCCAACGCGACGCAACCAGACCAAATGTTCTGATCATACGTCAATTTGATAGCGAACCCTGGTCTATAAGATCGCCTATAGTAGTTGCGCAGATGTTTGCTGCTAACAAGTGTACTGAATCATTTATTACGTCTTTCTTCAGTCACAATTGCACTGAGAGAGATTGATAAGTAAGGGATCCGTATACTCCGTACTTATATGTACACCGAAACACCAGCAACATATTGGAGAATTAGGATGAAAACAGACCATAAGTACGAACGATGCGGCCAGGGGCAATCATTGAGTGATATATATGTAGATTGATGCAGTGTGGTGGCCAGACATAAAACTTGTCAAAGAACTAAGAAACAGAAAAAGCAAGACAGGCGAAGGACATGAAGATGCTGCGGGCGTGATTATATTTGTACACATGTTGCGCGCAACATTACTCGCTGCAATATGCAGTTGAGATGAACCAGAAAGAGAACAAACCACCTAGTTTTCACAGGCGATGGGAAATGCACGCGGGTATCAAAACGGTCTAAGCAGGAAGAATCAAACAGGTGGCAAGTGAACAGGAGGAATGATGAATACAGGATGTTGAAAAGAAAAAAAAGAAAAACAAACAGAAACAAGGACGAATTCAACGGGCACTCTATACAAGCAGTAGCGCCCTTCATGAGTCCACACAATCAACATAGATCGCCGTACAGATGTACTGAAAGTCGTATGTGAGGTAGACAGAATATGTCGAGCATTCAACCAGACTCTTCAACATCTGAGAGCCATTTGCGAATCCCTTCTCGCAAAGTATTCTCATTGTTCGTACCCCTCCGGTAATGCCTATTCGGAGTCAACGACACATCATCACCGCGCTCATCCTCACTATATCGCTCCGCAGTCACGCTGCGCACAACTTGCTCCAGCGCACCCAGCACTAGACGCGAACACTCTGCTCTCGGCACCTCTGAGATTGACATATCGTCAACTCTATCCAGATAATCATGTCTCACTTCCGATCGGCGGCGAGGACCACCACCGAGCAGTATATTAGACTGAAGGGATGCACTTCTTTGTTTGCGTCCGGTGTTCCCAGCCGGCTGACGACTTTTGGAAAGGTGGTCGTTACGCGCAAGCACTCGGTCCACGGCTTCAATGAAGACATCTTCAACTTCAACGACGGCCTCTTCAATGAACTGTTCGTCCATCTCGATAGTCGCTTTCGCCTGAGATTGAGCACTCACGCTACTGTAACATGAATTATTGCGCGCAGGTTTCTTCGAGGCTATTCTCCTCTGTAGACGGAGCTGCTTGACAGTACGTCCTTTGATGTCTGCAATCAGAGTCGTGCAGACATCGTACCACCGCCTACCGGTTGGATAACCGTCATCAGACATCAAAGCCAGAATATTGGCGGGCGTCGGCTCTGCAGACATGGCTCGTTTGATATCGGCCTCAAGCTCATCGTAGGGACTCACAGCTTGTAACAAAAAGTCCTCGTGGAACCTTTTCAGCCAACCTGCAACATTAATATTGAGGCCGTCGTATTCCTTCCAATTGGTCGGGCAAAGCCCTGAAATCGTGCTCTGGAATGAGCCGCAGTTATCAGTACTTGCGGCGGATTGCCGGACATTTTGAGCCGCAGCGATCATTTGGGATTCCGTTGAAGATGAAAGTGATACGAAGCCGGGCAATGGAAGTTCAACATCAACAACACCATCATGGCAGCCTGATATCTTGATGGGGGATGTTACTGAATCTTCACCTGTTTCATCCTTTTTATCCTGCTGGGAAGTCGGTGTACCCTTTCGCCGAGAGAGGTTGCTGTAGACCTCAGTGGCACTATCCCTGGGATTCGGAGGCTGAGTATGATGTACCCTACTCTCGCGCCTTGCGTCCTCACCAACACCAAACCCAGGATTGCTCCTAGGCACATTCTGCACAGTCGACGGCATCGCCGAGTGGTTCGCCGGGGAAGCTTGCTTGCTATTGCCATTGGAACTTCCCGAACTCCAGAATCCTGAAAAGAAACTATCCCACCTTGCATGTCGCGGGCGCCCTTCGTGCGAAGACCGTCCCGAATGTCTGGTGAGTTCGCTTCCCTGGAGATTGCGCAGCAAATTCTCAGAAGCCATACTACTAGATGACTCTTCATCGAATTCGCCTCCCATACTGTTCCCATTAGAACGTCTCTTGCTCTCATGAGAGAAGTGTGCAACGGGTATCGAAGCCTCAGGGGCAGCATATGCAACTGTAGCCAACGCAGTGTTTCTCTGTGGGTTCGGATAATATGGCGATGCCCAAGATCCTTCCAGTGTAGGGGACTTAACTTGTTCCAATGGCCTTGTATGATCTTCGGAAGCTCGAGTAGCCAAAACGGAGATACTAGTGGAAGGTACGCTGGTTGAAAATCGATGAATGCCTTTCGTTTTAGAATAAGGCTGCTTCATCATCGAATATCTTCTTGATGTGCTTGGCACATCGCGATTCAAAGTAGAAGTAAGTGTAGGACTTTGGGACTCGCTCAATATATGTAGCGATGGCTCCTTGGGAGAAGGCTGGGAATACTCAGCTCCATGCTGCTTCGGCAGAAAAGAGGATAGAACATATATAAGTCGCCTAGACGTCATTTTATCAGCAGAGATGATGACCGTTCGATTTGGTATGGTAGGCTCCGCCTCCTTCTGTGCTTTATGCTGAAGAAAGCGACGCCGACGATGCCAATCGGGGCCAAGGAACTGAATCCATTCTGTATGATTGCCCAAAAATGCGGTCATAAGGACAGGGAAGAAGAACCGTTGATCTTTGTCACTCAGGGGCTTTGAGACCCAGCGTGCCTCTTCTCGCCAGATGCCCCATTTAGCTTGACCCGTGACCACTCTGGGAATGCTTAAAGCTAAGTAGATACGCTTGGTCGCTCTAGCAGCTTCTTCTCGAATGAAGGCAGATTCAGACAAGCTGTTGGGAGGTAATGTGACAATGAGGTGTCGTGCAGGAGGATTTCTGTGCAACTTCATTTGCTGTCGCATTTGTGTATCGGTAGCTTCCAGAAGGCCAATTATGACTTTGCTTGCAATCTTCTCAATATATGCCATAGCTCTCGTAATGCTGTCCCAATGCTCAACAAGAGTGTCAATGCGGTCATCCATGTTCGTCAGTGAAGGGGTGCTATCGACACGTCCATTGAGTAATTGGGAACCCCATCTATGATCCGAGTCCAGGGAAGCACCAAAGAATTCGTAATTTTTGCCCGAGGTAGTATTCTGTGCAGCGTTAGAGTTGGGCTGTACCCCACGAGGAGGCGATTTCACATAAGGAAGTTTGATGGTGATTGCAACAGCAAACATTGGTGTCTTCGTCTCTCTTGGAAGTTGCGCAGTGAGGCCTGGAGGTTGAGGGTCGTATGACATATGAGCATCTGTTTGCAGGTTGATGCTAAACATCCTCGTGATCATGACAGTCATGTCACCGGAGTGTGACGAGCGAGAATCATTCGTGAGATTTGAAAAACTCTCACGAAAAGTGTAAGACCCAGACTTAGGGATGCTGGAATTCCCAAATGCTGATGTTGGCCCTCCTCCATTACCACCGTGGCGAAATCGGGAAGATTTGAGGGCGGAGACGTCAAGTTCATCACCGACATCAGCAGCATCTTGTGGCAGTAGATGCATCTTAGTAGATGAGCCCCTGTAGGTGAAAGCATTGCTGCCGAAGATGCAATTCAGTAAGCTTGCATCTGAAGAAACACGAGTGGTTTCGGCATCCCGATGGGGCTGCAGCAAAGGTGAATTCCGCCGCCTAGCAGAGAAGAGCGCACTTGGCCTTGGTGGGTCGGCATCCTTGTTGCGTGCAGAAGGTGGGCCGCGGGGGGCACTGAAGCGCGAGAAGTCATGAGCCGACAAGGTACTCGCATGGAAAGTTGACGCTAGAGGAGCGGAAGTGACAGAGGAGGTCTTTGCCCGTTGACGGGTGTTATAATGCGGCGCTGTGTTCAATTTCTGGTTAATGTTGTTGCTGCTGCTGTTCCTGACATCCTTGTTGTTTTCTGGAGAACCCTGGGCAGGGGAGGACTTCTTTGCAGCCGAACCATGCTTTTCGCTGTCAAAGAGAATACAGGGTTCATCACGATCACCGAGTGCGTCCTGAGCAATTACAACTCTGAAATTGCGGAAGGGGCCCAGGTCAATTTTGCCTCGGTCATCGTAGGCACTTGTTCGTGAGTGTGGTGGGAGCTCTTGAGCAGTGTGCGGGTCTCGCCAGAGGTTGTTGCCGGCGGGATAGAGTAAGCCGGCGGTATGCTCTTCTTCGGTGACGGACTCCAATTGGGAAGAGCTGGTCTTGATATCAGAGCGCGCAGCGGCAGCGGGAGTGAGAGAAGCTGCGGTATCGAGAAGTCTGGCAAGCATGGCTGGGTGGATGTTGATGGTGGTAGTGGTAGTGGGGGGATAAACAGCAGTGTATGAAAGCAAAGAGCGAAGAATCAAGAGGGATCGAGGGGGATCAAGAGGGAGAGGGAGAGGGGGAAGAGCAGCGAGGAGGGACAAGGGAAGGTGATATGAGCAGAGAGCAGAGAAGGAATGATATATGTCTTGCTCTGGTCTGGTCTGCTTTAATATGCTGTGCTGTGTCGTGCTCTACTGTGCTCTTGGGGGCTTTGCGCGCCAGGCGCTGAACCAGCTGATAGTGAGGGACACAGAGAGAGAGGGAGAAGGAGGGAGGGAGGGATGAGAGAGCGCGCGCAAAAGCAGACACAAGTAGTGCCCTTTTTCTCAAGTCAAAGCCGAAGATGGCTTTGAACCAGACCCATTGCGAGGGAAGATGAAGATGATGATGATGATGATGATGATGAGATGAAGTTGAGATGAAGTTGAAGTTGTATTGCCGCAGTGTAGTGTAATCTGTATTGTAGTCTTCCTCTCTGCCGTTGCGTTGCCGATGATAAGCATCGTATCATTCCATATCATATCATATCATATCAAACCATATCAAATTGCTGACAAGAAGCTCTGATTCATCATCTAATATCTTAGATATACTCTTCGACTGTCAGACTCTCTTTCTCTCGCCTTTGAATACTTCCTCGTCATGTCTTTCTTGCCAGCCTGGGTGTGTACAGTACAACGCCCTCTTCTCGCCTCTTCGCCATCATGAAACTAACCTACTGATTGAAAACCATCTACTGACTTCGGATACCTGGATATTGCTTTCTACAGTTGACTTCTCGAATGCCGGGGTCTTTCTCTCGCAGTGCCAATTCCAATCCTGCTGATAGTCATGGTAATGATGAGGATCGCGCTGGTTCAGGCCCCTTTTATCCTTCTCTTGAAGATGTCTCAGTTGTTCGGGGCCTTTTGCTACGGCCCCTGTGGAGAAAACATCACCGTCCTTCGCAAGGCTTCCCTCCAGAGATCGTGGATATGATTCTTGATGAGGCCGAGTACTGGCCCTCAGTCTTCATTGAAATGGATGCAGAGGAACAAATTATCGCACAGGACCGTGACAGAGTGCTGCTCATGACACCGCCCTTATGCTTTGATATGAAGGTATGTCGTATGTCATGCCATGCCATATCATGTCGAGAAATTATGGCAACCCAACTCTGACCTCATCTGTTCTCCACAGTCTCTAATGCGCGGGGATCCTGACTGCTTTTTCCACCGCACTCAACGGCCCTGTCGAAAAATCATCTTCGACATCTCTGCTCACGATCAGGGGTTTGGCAATGGTGTCCCGGACTCATTCGAGCAGGCTTGGACCTGGTTCGACGTCGAGGCCGTCCCCAATGCAGACAAAACTATTCTGCAGACAGGTCAATTCCCTACATTGCCACGAGTCATAGATATGGGCGGCCCCAACCGTCTACAAACGGTTCGATGTCAGAGACCAGGTCCCGGTCGTCGTGTTCGAGCAGAAGATTATCAAGTAGTTTGGCGGTATACAGATTGTATCGCCTCTGACTCTGCAGAAGCTGAAAGAATCAGAAAAGAGCAGGGCAGAGGTGAGGCAACATTAGATGGCAGCTTTGTGAGGTCACTTGCCGTAGGTGATTCAGTCGCCATATGGGGTCGGGCACGCTTTGGAGCATGGCGACTCCATGTCAAATATCTATCTGCTCGAGTCTTTTGGGCTGCTTGAGTCCTTCAGAAACTCTTCCGCCACTTCACGAATATTTACGATTCACGACCCTTATGATATCTGTCAGTCTTGTCTTCTTCCATGTTTGGGTCTCCTTATCTAGGCATAGCATAAATTCATTCATATGATACAATTCAAATAATGTACAAAATCACCTCACCATTATATAAGTACATCGTCTTCACCAAACAATATTTATCTGGCCCACCTGCCTTCTCTAAAACACTATATTGACGACATTACCCCCCCTGACAACCACAACCCTCTTCCGTCTATCCCAATTGTTCCTTTCAGTCAACCAAAGTTTCCCTTCTGGCGTCTGCAAAATCTGCGAAATCACCCATTCCTTCTCTGCCTCGGCCTGCTCCTTTGCATCCTCCAGTCTCTCCGTAAACCTAGGAATATGTACCGAGAAGCGTAGCTTGCCATTAACCTGAACACCGACACTCTTGGCGCCGCGAGCCTTGAGCGCAGCAATATCCTCATCACTGAGAAGCTTCTTAGGCCACGGCGCAGAGAAAACAGACGGCACGGCGCTTTCATCGGGAACCTTCATGATAGGGCCTTTATGTAGTTCGGCCCAGCATTCAGAACTCAATGCCGGGCCAATTGGCGATAACAAGCGTAGCAAGACAGTGATTGCGATGTATAGCACATTAGCCGATGCGGTCGACGACAGTTCTGTTGTCAGGGAAGATGCGCTGAGGGTGTTTGTGAGTTTTGTAAGGTCAGAAATCACTGTGTTTAGTCCGTATGGCGAATCCCTCATACATTCCGTCACTGATTTGATAGTAGCGTCCACTGACAACAATATCTCCGCTTCTTCTTGCGCGAATTGCTCTAAGGGGGGAACTGATATATCGTTGATATTCTGAATATCTTCCGGAGTGACCGTAAACAATGCTCCTGCTAGCGTCTCATGCGCTTCGGAACTCGCCTTCCACACCCTGTTATACCACCTTTGTATTCCAACGATCTTAGCTTCTTCCCACTCGAGTACCTCACTAACAGGTGCCGAGAACAAGATGTGTGCCCTAACCGCATCCGCGCCGTACTTCTCAATGCAGGATGTTGGATCGACTCCGTTGTATTTACTCTTCGACATCTTCTCGTATGATATGAGCGGTGTGGTGGTTGTGCCCTTGATCAGGGGCGCATTAGGATCGGTTAAATCCACTTCGTCAGGCTTGAGGAATCGTCCGGTTGAAGGCTCCTTGAACGTCTTGCCATGAACCATGCCCTGAGAAAGTAGCATCTTGAAAGGTTCAGGCTGTGGGTACTTCTCGAGATAATCTTCTGGAACTAGACTGGATCTCGCAAGGAATTTGTAGATGAATCGGGCATAGAGTAAATGCAATATCGCATGCTCGACTCCTCCGACGTATATATCCACCGGACGAGCTGTCTCAGAGGAGAATGGAACTGCTTCATTGTGGGCGTCAAGATA
>AZGZ01000018.1:329565-339676 GCA_001636715.1 Ascosphaera apis ARSEF 7405 | reverse complement strand
CTCAGCCGGGGATTGCTGAGCGGTGGACTGCTCAGCGGAGGTAGTTGGCTGAGCGGTGGACTGCTCAGCGGAGGTAGTTGGCTGAGCGGTGGACTGCTCAGCGGAGGTAGTTGATGCGAGCAGTGTGGATAATGCATCATCAGCTGTGAGATCGATGGAGCAAATACGAGAGGATGACTTGGTGGGATTCATTTTGAACGACGTGGGCAGTTTGGATTACGTGCTGACTATACTTGGTGAGCGAATTGAGATGAATTGTTATCGAGGTATGTCAATTGTCGTTATGTCAAATGTCGTTGAGGGTGAGATTTGTCTATCTATACAACTACTCTCCGTTGTCGACATTTCTCGAAACTAGGCGTTTGAGAGCATGTTTACTCTTTTCAGATTTTATTACCTATTCGGGTTAGTTTATAACTCTAATTATTGAATTTGTCGCTGCCATTATGAGCGACCTTAATTAATGTCGATACAACCCGATTTCACGTCGCTCATACGTTAAAGTGGGGACAAAAATGTGGCTGTTTTTTTTGAACCATGGGTCATTCGTATCGCCTGTAAATTACAGCTTTAAGGTCGATTTTTTAACGCTGCTGAAGACCCCTAAGGTTAGAGCGCATCTGACATTGATTTTGTCGTTGGTTTTTGCTTTGTTCCTTGTTCTCGGCGGTTTCAACAATACATGCAAAGGGGTCAGAAGTAACAACAACATTCAACGACAGCCACCAAAGTCGTGCAGAATGGCCGCTGCCCAATGCGTCAGGATGCTACATGTGCGCTTTTTCGTATTATTGCTGGCTTATCGAGTCAGCTTATGACGATATACAGGTTACAGACGTGTGCCTCGCTTCATGCATATAGCACTATGGCTATGATCCTCTCGCTGATTGCAGCTGCATATCACAGGCATGTCGGAGCTGATCCTGAGCATGAGTGTAAATTATCACTACTTACGGCACTTGATATATCTACCTCTGACTTTCCCTGTCGCGAGTGATCAGTATGGCACCTACTGTTCCCTATTTTCCATCTTTCTTTCCTAGGCAACGAGTTTGTTGGTTCAATGGCATTTTGAAACGTTCGACTAGTGCACTTCATCTCCGTGATTTAATTTGACATCAAAATCTATATTACTTTTTTTATGGGACCCTTGACGGTTGAGCAATTGTCTCCGGACTGCTAGACTTTTATAGATCTAACGTTTTGCACAATTTGCTCTGCCCACTTCACGACTTCTCGCCACAGATTCTTGAAGAGCGAAAAGAAGACAATTTTATACGGCTCTGCTTGAGATTAGTCAAAACCAAATCTCGTTATGGGATATAATTACGATGACGTCTATCATCAAAAGATGATGCATTGGCAAAAGCAAAAGGGGTTTCACGAACCTGTCCATATCCACATTCATCATGATCCAAAAGAGAAGAAACATCAGGATGGGGCAGCTCATCCACTGCCTACACAACTCTTAAAGTCTGTTTTGTCACCCATGTCAGGTTTATTAGGTGGTTTACAGAACATGAGGGTTCCTGGCCACCATTATGTGGAGGAGGTCAAGAAGACCTTCATGAGTCCCCCGATGTCTCCCACTCTGGCACCCTCTGTGTCTGCGCAATCTCCTTCTCCGCCTCAGTCGCCAATGTCGGAAAGAGATCTGAGGGACTTGATACCCATGTCGCCTGGATCCCAGGGAAGGTCACTTCATGACGAGATCATTGAACACAGACCCCCTTCGGAACATATATTCAAAAATGCTCAATTTGAGCCAGAGCCAGACTTCCACGGCTTCCAATTCACCATGCCAGCATTTATAGCACAACGACCAATTCTTTCAAGCTTATTTGCCACATTGGCAACGTTTGCTGGACCACCAGTTTTTATGTATACATTTTTCATTTCCGGGACCTTGATTTTCGCTTTGTCCATTGCATTGCCGATTTGCATATTTGGTGCCTTATGTTTTACTATCGCAGCCGCTATTTTCTTCGGACTCGCTGTCGTGCTTCCTTCTACTGTCGTGGCTTCTGTCATGGCAATAGTGACTTGGATCACAGGGTGGGTTGGTCATTATACTGCCAGAGCCTCCCTTCGACCCAAGCCTCGACGAATTGGAAACATGCAACTTCGATTTAGGCCATGAAGTGTACCGCACACAGGCTTATCCAGTCTCATAGCAGAAGATATAAAAGAAGCGAGACGAGAAATATTTTGATCTCGTACTCCTGAAGTTGTCGGGGATGCAACCACTCATTCTAACTTGTTTCTTGTCTTCTTCTCCATATTTTTGTTGGATATCGTGTTCCGTTTCGGCTCCTTTTGTCATCCTTATTTCCCACTGCATCTATCGTGTCAACATTTTTGTTTTGTATATATTCATATTGCATCTGTATACCCATTTTTCGTCTAAAATTTCACCATAAATACAGTCATGTCTCTGGCAAATATTGATTATTTCTTAACTTGTATACATTTGAAGAGCGTTGTACGAGTGGACAATGTAAGTAAGTCGTGCTAAATCTCATCCATTCGATGCCTGGTAGACTGATGACGCTTGATCTGCATTAAGGGTCTTTCTGTGCTGGAATATGCAGTGCTCAAGTATTATGTTGTTTGATATTAAATTCCACAGTGAAGTACTGTAAGCTAGCGCACGAACAGGTGTAAAGTGGTATTCATCCATTGAGAATCAAGTTTTATTGATTTAACACCTCAAACCAATTGATGTGAATCCAATTTCAAGCAATAAACAAAAGGGACATAGCAGCATATACAGAGAGTGATCATAACATTTTCCCAAAGGCTGATGGGCGTTTCTGTGGGGTGGGTGAGGTGTCCCTCACGCGAAATAAGCTTTGTCGAGGTGAGAGAAACCTCGACGACCGGTTTGTTTGCGGGGTCCTTGGTGACCTTGTCGGGGAGTTTGCAAAAAATGGTCGAGCAGTCCAGGGCGAGACAGTACACGAATTAGTACGCGACAATGAAAAAGTTGGAGATGCCGCACCCATCGACCCGGCCAAGTTGGTAAAGTTTTGTTTGCGGACAGAACCTGGAGTCGACTCAGGGGTCAGTCTTGTAGCAAAATTGAGTTTTTGGAGAGGCGTGGTAGGAATAGAGTCCTCTCCCTTGGGCCGCCAAAAGCTTGCTATTAATGCTCGCGTATCTTTTGTTGCGACAAGTTCTCTCAAAAAGTGCTCGATTTGGTGAGTACCCTTTCCTCTGAAATCCGTATTTGTGTATACTTTCGATTTGACAAAGGTCCTGATGCGTTTACACCAAGGCTTGAGATTGCTTGAGCATTCCTTCGAAAAACATTCGACAGCATGAACTATAACGTGAGTCAAAAACCCAATCAAATATTGGTTTTGGCGTTTACCCCAAAGAAGCCGGGCAAGAAGAAAGACTAGACAATCAAACTGTGTATGGCTGTCTAAGGACGCCAATAGGCAAGTTTGTGCAATAAATTCGCCAGTTTTATGTTCGATATAATCCCATTCACTTAAGTTCAGAAGGCGATCTTCAAATGAAGGAACCCATCGTTCATCTAAAGCCCTGATCTCCTGAATCTCATCATGTGCAGTGCCGAGACAGGTTGCAGTTATTATCAAGCCGAGCCGCAGTAGTTCTTCTTTTGTCATGGGATCTTGAACGGTGCCATTTGCAAAATATTCAAGAACTTGAGCAAATATAGATTGGAAATGGGGTCTTGAATGATCATGATTGCTGCAGTGGTCAAGTAGTAATATCAAGGACTGTTCAATTATTCTGGACACAGCTGCAGTGATCCTGACATTGAATTCATCCCATTCAACTCCAGCCAATCGTCGGTATTCGGCGAGCCTCGACCGCCGAAGGCGGCCTAGCTGTGAGTGCGTTTCAAAGGGCTCCCTGATTGAGCACTGTAGGGCCCCTATCAAGAAGTTTCTTATGAGATGCATACCAGCCAGGCAATCTTTTGATCCATTCATGACTGAACTGCAAGCATTGATCAACTCCTTCTCACAAAGTGCCGACCCCAAAAATTCAGGCAGTGGCCTGCTCGACACCATAACAGAACCGAGCCTCTGCCAGAGCATCGAGGAGTCACCCGTAAGCTCACCATACTCTTTGAAGACTATCCAGCAAATATTGTGAATAGGGCGGCAAAACTCATGCGGAACGTCGTGTGAATTTGCATAATATGCAGAGAGAAGAACTGCTGCGGCTTTGTTACCACCACTCAAACTTTTCACTCCCATTGAGGTAAAGGCCAAAGAACGGACTGTTTTGGGAGATAACATAGGAAGAAGTTCACACATCTTTTGTACTCCAATAAACCTCACGAAGCATTTGAAAAATGTCAGCCTTGGTTTCTCCCGGTCTGTACATAACTTGCTCTCCAAGAATTGAAATATATCAAGAGTCTGCCCTGTGTAAGTCTGGCAACGAAAGCCGGCGAGGTCGCAGCTGGCGAGGGATTTCAAAGAAAGCTCCTGGAGGGACAATATACGCCCATCTTCACAAGACCCGTCTTCACAGGTCATAGCCACGAATGAGCTCCATGCCGTGTAGAGGTTAAATTCAGAAGATTGGTCGAGGGAGCCATTCGTCTTCAAACACTGAATTTTCCGCTCAATCTCACGAATCGTCCTCGTTAGGGATTGAAGAACTTCACGAGCCCAAAGGGCATTGACATATCCACCCTGAATCTGTGATTGTACCATGATAGTGTGAACCGTATCTTTGAGAGCACGGCGCCGGTTGAATCGTTTATGGATGAATACACACTTGCCCAATAACACAGATTGAACATGTTTGCGTATCAACCTCATGAGAAGAAGTTCTTTGGCGCTTAATGACCAGTATAAGGACTGCAAGATCCATAAGGAACACAGCTGGTCTTGAATGAATTTTCCAGATAATGAAGGGCCTCACGCATGCTTCTACTTCATAAAGTAGCAATTGTGAAACAGTTGAAACAGAGCTTTCAGCCCACATACCAATCAGCCATTATGGTTGCTGAACAGAGAGCATCGAGATCATGATATGCAATCAACGCCCATCATCCCTGCCCATATAGAGATCACAAAATGAATCTTGTGATCTGTCAGTGTTTGAATCATTCCTGCAGCCAAGAGGGACTTTAGGAATGACAGTGATAGAACTGTGTGATAATTCAAATTGATTCACAGTTGCAAAGATTTTCGATGATATAGATATGATAAACATGCAGAGCTGTTTTGGTGAAGTGATGTGCCCTCAAGCTTATCTGCAACAATGTCAGACCAGACATTCGGTCTTTTTCTAGGGTTCTGCTATAGGCGTCGATAGGCGTAGCAAATCATCAAAAAACATAAGATTGATATTGGTAAACTAGACGATAAAGGTTCAGTAGTAAATGCAGAATAAAGATGCCTATAGATGGCCGCAAAACGGATTTTGATTGACCATAGAGTATAGAACAGATGAAACGGTGATTGGACATATCTGATCGAAGAACTCAATAGTAATCGCTGTCACTACTGTCGTCTTCATTTTGAGAACGATTATAGCTTGACCTAGTCCTACTGCTTCGAATAGAAGACGGACATGTGCGAGAAGAGCGGGTTCGATCATAACTTGTAGAACGGGTGCTTCTCTGACCAAGTGATGTAGCGGTCCATGTAATGTCTGATGACTGTTCTGATTCAAGTCGATACTCACCATTGTCTCCACTCATCTTGAGTAGCCTCATTTTTCTATCGAGCTCAGGCTCGAAATATAAACTTGACCCGCTTGAAGAAGAAGGTAAGTTTTCCAGTCGACCACAACCGATGTTAATTGAATCTATTTCAGAGTTGACTTTCTTGATCGTCCCCTCCAGCTCCTTTGCTTCGGTATCATTGTGAGATCTTGGTCCCTTGGTATTTATGGCCCTTTCACGGTAGACGAGACCCTTTTCTCCTTCTCCTCGAGATGGATCATAATAGCATCTTTCCCATACCGTTTTGTCCGACTCAAGTTGGCTCAGTCCAACTTGACCCGCTTGTTGCCTGGTGGATTCTTCTTCTGAAAGCGTGTCATACTCAAAGTCATCAATTTCCTCTGTTTCGGGTTCCGCGTAATAAGAGACACTGATATCTGGTATGCGAGGCACTCTCGGTACAAGCGGCATTATAGGCGCGGAAGGCAACATAGAAGGCATGGAAGGCATGGGCGATATTGGCGGTATCGGTAACATGGGCGCGATTGGAGACATTGGCGGTATTGATTGCGTGCGTGGCATAGGGGTAAAGAGGGAGCGGCGAGTATCCATTGTGACTTATTCCAGGCCTTGTGCAAAAACAAAACGCCAGTGCCAAAAAGATAGTCCAAGCACGCAAACTGCTTATATGAGGATAGCAGCAATGTGGAGACTGAGTAAGAAGTTTGAACTCGAGCGAGAATCGTACGTTATATGCTATCATGATTTCACGCCCTTTCTATCAAACTTCAATTTATTGGTTGGCATCCTCTCAACACGATCTATTGGTCTCACTGGTCGTCAACGCTGTCGAAAACGGAGAAGGTGACGGACAAACGGTCCCGTATCCTTTCGATTTCCTTGCAAAGTGCGTTTCATGTCAAAAAGCAGAGTCACACATGGCCATGACGCAGTCAGCACAGGCGTAAACCATGATCACGTTGAATCTACTGCACTTCCATGAAAGATACGTGCAGTTCTCGCAGGCCGTTGATTTTTGAAGTGCATCACAATTTGGACACACTTGGCTTTCTTTCCGTGCTTCGTCGAGAGCGCCCGGTTCAGCACCTCCGGTCCGTGCGTCTGACGCTTGTTCATGTGGTCTGTTGATTTTCAAGTTGCACAACATCCATGTAACTATGGATCACAGGCTTCTGCCTTTGTATGATATGTTTCCTGCCCGAGGATGAAAGAACATTTTGATTGATGCTAAGGCTGCTTCAGTTAAAGGGCGCCGTTTTCAGCAGACAGAGAGTCCTTGAGAAGAAATCCGTCATTGTCTTGCTTAAATCTTATCCCAGTGAGTTTGAGATTGACGACCGCCTGAAGCTCCAAAAAATCCTTTGAAGATGTCTGATTCCCGAGGGATTTTTTCGGAATGACAACAATGAACGGTTGTAAACCTGTTCTGCCACTTCCTCGGGCCTCTGTTAGATAATTGACCACATCGTGGGAAATAGGGATTTGAGTAGAGATATATTTTCTGAGCTCCTGCAAATTTTCAAGATTGGTAGTGCCATAGGATGCATGCCATTTTCCTTTCATGATAGTATCGGCCCGGCCCGTATGCGTCGTTTCATAAAGCTTCTTAAGGCGTGCAAACTCGCAGCGTATTTCCCGAAAAAGGTGGGAAAACTCAGGCGCTCTTTCATTCTCATGGATTGCGCGGAGTCTATTGACTGAATCAGACTTGCACAGAATACATAGGTTGGCAAATTCATGAAAGGCTGCATCAATGACAACCTCGATATCAATGAAGTTTGAGACACTGAAAGGATGTCCCAGACGAACCTGAATCTCAGTATCTGTACCATAGCTCGATTTGGAAGAGACATATGTGTCGCTGTCTGGTCAGAATTCGATTGGGCTGTGGATCTTTCCATTTTTGCGTTCCATCATGGGATGAGTTGCCCCCGCTAACATGCAGAATCGTCGATCAGCTATCTGCACTCGAGGCCAACCTTGTATGTAAACGGCTTTTGCGACTGGGTTATTTGTAATCATCTCAGAGACTGATCAACAGAAATCCACCAATATGGACGGCAGTGTGAGGACACAAACGACATGGTACCTTCGCACGAATTATCGTGTTGGTCAAGTTTGAGAGGTGATCTATGGGCGAAAAGTCCGTGAAGACTCATGGTAGTTGCCTTGGGGATGGACAAATTCAGGCCACTCAATTGGATCCTCAGCGCATAGAATACTGTAATTCTGACCCGCACCTCGGCCACTTGAAATTTCATTTTGGCGGAACGAAGAGGGGAAGACAAAAGGTGTCGACAGAATCTAATCAACGTCTTTGATCTGTCTATGGTGCCAGACGATGCACACGATGTTCCAACATACTGACTCATTGTAGGCATGGAAAGCGAGCCACAGTCCATTCAAACGGTGCCACTTTGGAGACACGTGTTGTCGATTGACAGAAATTCCTGATATGCTGAGCATCATAATATCACCCAGAAAAGACGCACAAGTCAGTCAAGTCTTGCTATTATAGCGCCGGATCCAAGTATTCTATAGGAAAGTCCAGCGATGTCATCTACATACAGACTTCTGTATGATGTGCCCGAATCGTTGAGCGAGCCAAGGAAGAAATTCAATAGCACGACAAAGACATGTCGATGTGCCTTTGGGTTAGGAATGAGGAAGGAGGTTCAAATCGCGTAAGGTGACTGGTCGTCATGGAAGTGAATGCTGGGCGAAGTTTATGGCTTATGCAATTTATCTTGCTGCTCTCGTAGTCTTATCATAGAAATCCAATGTCATAGCCGCCAGGAAGCATGGTATATCTTTCCTCTCCTCGACCCAGAATTTGATTAGATTTCTGATTTCCATAGCAAATTGGCTGTTCGGCCCCCCTGATATTTTCATGGTGCCGTTTTCTCCGTCAAATATGATCGAATTATTTTCCCCGTCGCTTGGGCCCTTAGCACCTGCATCTGCGTCGTCCGTTCCATGTCGATACGCCGAGGATAAATGGAACATTGATGTAACCCTTACACGACCATTTGGTAGAAAATCTAGCTTGTAGCCGAGTAACGAAGCAACCGCCTCCCTGAATTCTGAAGACTTGGCTGTCCAAATTTCCTTGAGTCGGCGCATGCGCTTCTCCTTCTCAAACACGGTACGCTCCATCTCTTTCATTTCAAGTTTGACACTTTCAATAGAGCTGAGAGGCACAACTTTGAGATGATGGTGTTTTCCTCGAAGCTGAGCAAGAAGATCACGGTTCTCAGCTTTAAGCGTGTTCAAAGTGGACTGTTTTACCTTTTCGTGCTCAGCAGTAGGATTGTTCCTCAACTCAAGCACCCGGACCCGGGAAGAGCTTTGCAGAGACGTGAGATGCTTTTTGACTGCTTCGAGTTCACGCTTGAGCATTTCTTGCGCTTGCTCATTTTTTGCAAGAGAGTCTTGTAGTGATCTGTTCTTTCTCGCTAAAACAGACAAACGTTCGTTGGAAGCACTGTCTTCAGCAGGTCTCTTCGTCCCACGAGTCTCATCGGACCCAACGCTAGATCCGGTATTTGCGGTAGCCTTTTCCTCCTCCAACTTTGTGAGTTCATTTTGAAGGTTGTGAAGTTCTTCCCGGTGTTCAGTGAGAAGGCTCTCGAGTTTGGCAATATGCTCTGTCTTCTGTTGGTCGTAGCGGTTGGTGTTCAGCTCTACATCCATCGTAGATTCTTCATCATCCATAGCTTTGAGTTGAGCACGAAGGTAGTCCACTTCCTTCAGAGCAAGCGCCCGTTGTCTCTCCAACCGCGCCTTTGTCCGACTGTCAGGAGCATTAGAGCCAGTGCTTGTGCTGTTGATGGCAGCTTTAGCCTGTTTTAACTCCTCAATCAATTTACTCTTTTCCGCATCATAACTGCTTATAACTTCATCCCGCTCCACGATCTCTTCTTGAACTTTTCCAATGCGCTCCAGTAGCGAGGTATTTTCAATTCTGGCCTGAACCAAAGCTTTCGCAATAGCTTCAGGAGAATCGAACTCAGTGTTTCCGTTATCTGGATCCAACAAGGACGCCCAGGACTGTCTCTCGTCCTCCAAAACTTGTTTTTGAATTTGCACATTGTTCAGTTCAGTCTCGAGATCCTTCATTAGGTTCAACTGATTTTCCAATGATCTTTTCTCTTCTTCAATCACCTCCACGGTCTTGGATGACTTGCGCAAAGGTACAATTTCAGCTTCCAACTTTTTGACTTTCGACAATTGTTCCGATAGTTCTCTGTGGAGCACTTTTGCGCTTTCACCCTCCATGCCGTCTGATTTCAATTTGATGTTTTCCACCTCCAGTATCTCAGCATGGGATTCCACGTCGTTCAACCTTTGTTGAGTGGTCTGCAAAATTTCTTTTGTTTTTTGCAGGTCGATTTGAACTTCGTCCAGAGTTTGCTGTAAAGATGTGCGAAC
>AZGZ01000018.1:310501-329465 GCA_001636715.1 Ascosphaera apis ARSEF 7405 | reverse complement strand
GGTGAGCGGCATTGTCACTCAACATGGCTTGTTGTAACTCCTTCACCTCTGTTGACAAGCTCTCGATTTTATGTTGAGCTTTGTTTGAATTGGCCTCCGCGAGCTGTTGTTGGGCAATCAGCAGAATATCTCATTGATTTTAATTACAAATGACTGCTTACCTGAGCTTTTCGAAAGTCTGCACCTGCTCTGACCTGAAGTTCTCTGAGCTCTTTCTCGTGAGCCAGGGCAGTGAACTCTTTCTCCTGCTGGAGATTTTCCAATTCATATTGAAGTGTGCTGATCTGGACCCTCAACTCTTCGTTTCCAATATTTGGTTTTGAGGCCTGTGGCTTCAAGCTAGCATTGCGATTTTCAGAGAGCCGCGCCACACCTGTCGATGAAGCAAGCATACTCATCCGCAGAGGCGATTCCCTCACAGGGGTATGCGCTGATCGTGATCGCGAAGGCGTTCGACCAGGAGTCTGTTGAGGAAGCCTAGACGGTGTCATTGTGTGATGCGCGCTGGGCGGCGCGGGAGTAGGCGTGCTTGGAGCACGAGGTTCCTCATCTGTAGCCATTCCAGTAATGATTCATGAACTATATCGCCCTCACTGCGACTTCTGCGACTGTAAAGGCGTGGTTGGCTATGTTTTCGTGAGCCGTCTCAACAAGCTCGTTACTCTGACAGTGCACCCCGATTATCGAACTCCCCACTATACTTCTGACACAAGCAGCCCCGATATGCGCCAATGAAAGCAGACGCAGCGGTAGTAATTGCTGATGATCGATGTCGACCAATATCGATTGATGATGATGATTATGATGTTGACAAGTGATGTTTTTTTCTTCTTTGCGCAGAGGTAGAGAACGCCCCCCAAGCCTGCCCGTACGTCAACGTTCTCCGTGCTCCGGCCGCATATTTCTCCGCGCATATGTTTATCTTACGTACATTTGAACATCAAGTCAACATCAAGTCAACTCCAGCAGCAACAGCAGCAGCGACTACTGATTTTATCAGACATCCATGCTTGTCGCAGCGGAGAGGACTGCAGCTGCCGGGGATTAAAGGGCTAGTATACTTTCAGCACTGATTGCTATGGATTCTCACGGCAACTCCCAGCGGCGCTCGGGCAGGAGAGGGCCTAAGCCTAAACAGCCGCAGGAAAGGACGCCTAGACGTACCCAGGTTGTTGATGATGATGGCTGGACCCATGTGGTGTCGACAAGTAAACGTCCACAGCATAGAAAGGGCAAGGGCAAGGGCAAGATGACTACAAAAGAGAATTCGTTGCCTTTACAAGAAGACGTGCTAGTGCCAGCTGAGGCGCCAGACGGACTTACCTTTGAGCAATTGAAGGAGAAATTTCAAAAACACCTCGAGCGATGGGAAAGCTCACGGACATGGTTGCGATTGAAGGAGAATTTGGGGTCTGCTCAACTTAAGGCTGTCAGTCAAACTCTAGAACAATGCGTCTGCATTGGACTGGGAAGCCCCAGCGGTTTACTTCGAGGCGGCATAGTTGACAGAAGAGCCGTTTCAATGTATCAATTGGCCGCACTGGCTTCTCTACTCCATCATCTGAGTATGCTGCCACTGCGGGTTACTTCTAAAAGCTTTATGACTTACTGACTGAACTCAGATCGCACCGCTCCAAGAGCGATTGACGCGAATCAGGCACCTAACCAAGAGGTTTCTCCTGCTTCTAACCCGCTCAAATGCTACGCTCAAGATCCTGTGTTCAATGAACTAGATATCAAACTGCTTGAATACCTGGGTATCACTGTCCTGACTGACACTGCATTTTCATTGGTGGATGGCTCCACATTTTTGTACGCGCCAGGTGCAGAGAGGGCGCAACTGGCGCTTCTTCTGGACAAGCGCCCTCCCTTGTTTTTCGGTGGACCACTTTCTGATATATCATCGGTAACCGTATCCGAAGAACGAGCCACCGAAGCGAGGGCGATCGACGCATACGCTGCAATCACTACAGCCGCCGAATTACCTAAGTTTGAACCAAGCGAGAATGCGTTTTGGAGAATGAGTTTATTTTGGCAGTCTGAGCAGAATGAAGATGTCAAGACATGAAGCATAAATCCTCAATGCTCGAGATATAAAACAATCCGCTGCTTTGCCAGTAAAGTCTCCCGTTCTCATTCATCGAATCTGCTCAGAATACCGCTATCATGAGGAAGAAGATTCTCGCGGGACCTACTACGCCTTGCTGGACTATATATGGTTACATTTGGCCGTCAGCCTGATCGAGCAACTATAGGCGCTGACCAAAAGTGATAAGGCGACGCTGGCTCTGACTCGTGGGCGCTCTCACAAAATAGCGCCGGATTGCAGCTAGAACCATTATATGATTATAGATACCACAGGTCGTGAGATTCTAAAATAGCTCCTGGTATTTCGTGCACACATCCATATTGCTGCACATAATGTTGAGGTTCACCACCAGAAGAAAAGAGAAGAAAAATTCAAAAGGTGAAAGAGAATAAGATTAAAAAACGCCTTTATTTGCAAAAGAACGTGGCGATTGATTAGCACACTATCTTGATAAACGAAAGATAAGATAGCTTCAAGATGATTCAAGGAAAATGAAGGAGACTGGGTGTTCATTGACGACTACATGTGATGATGTAGTCCTGACAAAAGAAGGATGTAATTTGTGTGCAGAGTACTGCAGAATTAATGAATGTAGGCCGCTGGCCTCCAAATGCAAGAGTGGAATGAAAGAGCGAGACCTGCAAGGTCGAAAATCCTGGCGCCATTGAGCCAAAGAGAGAAGCAACAGCGTCCCAAGGAAAGTATTTCTCCAGAAAAAAAAAAAAAACGCCAAAGATAGGCAAGATAACGCGGAGTATTTTATGCAAAGTTTTTATGCATAGATCTTGTCATGATTAGAGGCACAATGGTATGCCTCGCTGGGATGTCAGGAGATGTCGACAGTATCATCAATTCGGCTGAACGATCATCTCAGGGGGCTGTGTTTATGCCTCCCCGGGCTTTCACTGCGAATGATATTGGACGCGGAGGCCTGAAATATATCAGACACAAGCAATGACCGTTTAGCAAACTCGTCACTGTCATCGTCATGGCTTTTGTGATGATGTCGATGGTGCAGAATACCACCAACAACTCCTCCAACGACCGCAGCAATGATTATCAACGCGAAGATACCACACAATATGTACCTCATCCTTCGCCGTGAAGATTTGTCCTTATCCAGCCAATCGCTTCGCTCCGTCATGATCACGTTGTACAGTGGGCTTGCAGACGATGAAGGATTGCACTCTATCATACCACTTCCGCCGGGTCTTTCACTTTCATTGACACTTGTGGTACTGAAGGGTGATCCTCCAACAGTACTACCTTTGGATAATGTAGTTTGAGGAACGTTGATTGTCGAGCCAGTGCCAGAACTAGAAGCCAGCTTTCCGTTCAATAAGGTTGAGTGGCTTGTATTGTTGCTCCTGCCGCTACCCATAGGCAATCCCAGCACATTTTTCCTTTTTGTCGTAATAAAACCATCGTCGCCATCATCCAAAATGTCATTTGGATTGATATCAACATGTGATGCGGGAACCACCTGGTACGGCGATATGCGGGTAGGTAGCCTCAACAATGGATCGTCATACAAACCACCTCTGAGGGCCGTCACGTCTGTAGGTGGTACATTGCTAGTTGCTAAGTGGACATGCGATTGTGACCGGCTGCTTCCATCGGGAGTGACAGATTGTGGACGGGGATTATGGTTAGCAGTTGGGCTCCTACCTCTGGAGGTATAATGAGGCGTGTCCAAAGCCGAAGTCGAACGAGAGGTCATTTCATATGCATGAGCTTGTGAGATCGAGGGGTTGATATCCGTCTCTTGCATCTCGGGAATGGTGTTAATCCTGTTTCGGCGCTCTGCTTCTGTATTGACAGAGAGACGGGGAGGCGTGTAGTGCGACTGATTGTTTGAATGCGGCATGCTTTCTCGGTGATATAGGTCAATGATATTATGATCGGAATCATGCCCGCTGTCTGAATGATGACCATTCATGGCCTGGGTTGAATTGACCTGGCCGTTGCTGCTAGTGCTATCGAAAGATTCGTCTGAAGTGAAACTCGAATCCATAAGCATAGCTGAATCTTCTGCAATGAAAGGCGATGAAGGAAACTCTTCAGAGGAGCCGTCTTTTAATAGAGGCGAAGTATGTGCTGCAGGGTTTGAATCTGGGACATCCAGATTGGAGGCTGTTGCTGTCCTTGCTGAAGCTGAACCGGAGTTTGTCGCACACGCGATATCCTGCACATCCGCATTTATCTGTGAAACTGGCAATGAATCAGATTTCACGGCCGATGTGGAAGGTGATTCAGACACAATTTCAGGAGAAAAGTGATGTGTAGGTGATACATGAATGACGGGAGTTGTGGGAGAACGAGAGTTATCATTGTGAGAGGTAAGGTCTCTTCCGGGTTCGGTAGCATTGCGTTCCTCTGTTGATGAGACTGAAGAGAAGGTTCCCCTCTGCGGGGAGCCTGAGGGATCGTGCGAGACTGCTTGGTGGGTATTTTGTAGCGAGCGATAAGGAGCTAAACGAGGGGGTGGTGGACTTGCGTGAGCGCGCACAGGAGCAGAAGTGTGGTTTGGTATAGAATTGCGGTGGTCTGCTCTCGAGACAGCAAAGTTAGGAGAATCGTAGGAATTGTCCTCGATCCAAGCTCCCAATGCAATAGGTCTATTATCATCAAGGGCAGAACGAGTGGGAGAAGGGCCGCCAGCGACTAGTAGCTGGCGGGGAAAATTCGACTGGCGCCCATCGCCATCTTCAGCATATCCTGGAACGGGCATGGCTTTCGATCTACACAAAAACCTCGAATCCTTTGCGGACAACAGATCCACAGCGGCCCGCGAGCTCGGATGTGCAGGGTGCACTGGGGATGTATGTAGCTAGCCGTTAGCTGCAGCTGCGAAGCAGAAGTGGAGAATGACGCCCAAGAACCTCGATGCGGAACTGGCAGCTCGAGATTGTATAAAGGCGCGGTGAAAGCCCCACGACGACGAGGTTGGTGTTTGATAAACGAGCGAAATCACCCCAGGCTATCAAAAGGGCGCACAGGGTAATGGTGGCGTCTGGGTATAGCATAATATAATGGAACAAACGAAATGAATGAGAAACATCCACCAACAAACACGATGGCCTCCCGTTAATGAAGAGGGACATGAGCTGGCTGCCATGAAACAAAATCAGCGGGGCCGATGAATTAACACGGATCCGTGATATAGATAGATCCAGACTCAATGCGTTCGCCCAGCTTCAATGAACCGGGAACCGCCAACCAGCAGTCCGGCATGAAGGTGTGCACGCAGCAATCCACCTATGAAGGATAGATCCGTGGTCTTGGGCGCCAGATGTACCGTCGAGAATGCTCTAATCTTGCAAAGACCTCATGTTCCACAAATGGTGACACACAATGGCAGCCAGTCATGACTTTTGCAGAGTCACATATCATATTATATTGCTCCCTATTCTCGGTATCAGTGATGAATGTCATAACAGCAGAGGAAAGGGTGGGTTCACAGCTGTCTGGATTGGAAGTTGATATGATTGAACATGTTTACATTTGATATCAGAGCTGGCTAGGAAGATGTGTGCGGCGCTTTCTCTTCCAACAATACAGACAAGAAGCAAAGCAGAGCAGACAACCCAATGAGATAATCATTGATCGCATGGATATATGCTATCCTCGTACACCATGTATGCGCATACATATATAACACACTTACGTAGGTATGGCGTCTGTCCTGCCTTCGTATCGTGCCAATCACATCCATCTTGATGCGCTTGATATGATCATTGAGGTGTTCGACAAAAACCATGACATCGCCAGATAGAAATAGACCTGGGCTCTGCATTGATCAAGCAACTTGATCAAGTAACTTCTAATGCTGTTTTTGTTGTTTTCGGTTTCGGTGCTTCAGATCTCTCAGAATCCCTTTGGTTTCTTGAAATATCCGCCGACCAAGCCGAGTTTCGAAATGTGGTGCAACGGCCTCTGCATCGATGGCAGCCTTTATCATGGTCTCCCAGATTCTCGCGCAGTACGTTGTGACTGTTCCGGGGTTCTTAGCGTGAATTTACAGAGGGCAGCATGTTTGCAATGGACGTGGACGAAAGACTCACGGATTTTTTGAACCAAGATTCTTCTGTTTCCTAGAGGTTTAGAGTGGTGCCAAAAGAAGCGAGTCGACAGCTCGTTCAACAATTCCTCTCTGCGCCTCATCTGAACTGTTCGTCGTGGAATGTTGAAAGCAATTGACTTATCATGTTGCGTCTTGACGGTCACGGTGGTTCTCTCAACATCCACCACGCCTCCCAGGGGCCGTCCGATATTGTGCTGGTCGATGGACCCGTTTGAATTTGTTGTGCCGGCATAACCATTCA
Organism: Ascosphaera apis ARSEF 7405; assembly: GCA_001636715.1. Classification (NCBI taxonomy): domain Eukaryota; kingdom Fungi; phylum Ascomycota; class Eurotiomycetes; order Onygenales; family Ascosphaeraceae; genus Ascosphaera; species Ascosphaera apis. Next base: position 323,051 of record AZGZ01000018.1, on the reverse strand, counting down.
GCATGCCTTCGCTCAAAGAGTCCAAAAACATGTCATATGGGCGTTTCTGTGCGACTCGTGAGCTAGACTGGCCTGTCAAGTTTTCGCAATCCCGCGACAGTTCCACTCTGAGCTTGTCGCATCTTCCATCGTCACAGGCATTATCGTCATCTATCTCCTCCTCTAGCCATGCGGGAGCTTTGTTGCTGACTAGCGGCTCATTGACGGGTCTCCAAGACCTTGGAAACACAATATACTCTCGGCAATGTGCAGCAGGTATATCCTTCAAATTGACTTTGTCAAGGTCTGTGTTGAGCCTAATTTTCTTGCCAAATCGCATGTCATGGATCACAGCGAACTTGGGGTATCTCGATCCCTCTGGCAATGGTGGCGGAAGTGCACTTTGGACCACAGCGGGTTCTTCTGTGCTAGGAGATAACGACCAAAAGGCAATTTCGTTGTGGTAATCCCCAGAAGTGACCATACTTGGATCACTTGAGTGCCCTGCAATGTGTGCGATTTGACGGTCAATTGGGCCTCCAGGTGTGCTGCACGGGAATTCATCATCACAAAGTGACTTCTGGTAAGGGCTCCGTGACTGGCCTTTGCTCTCGGTGTCTGAGTATACCAATTCGGGTGGCGATAGGGGAGAACCGTGAATAGACATGGTCTGACTGTGCTCATTGAACAGTCCAAGAGTGTCGTTCATTGTGTCTGCCGGGCAGCTCATCGTCGACTATTCGTTACGGTTTGGGCCAAATGTTGACTTTATTTGCAAAGATATATATCAGCCTGATGACGGAAGTTAATATATTTCTGTTTGACAGCCGAAAACTAATGGTACTATCCGTGCACGTACGTCTTGAAGATCAAAGTACACACGCAGACAAGCGGAACAGAATTTCCAGCTTGGAAACAGTTCACGATTCACGTCTGCGAGTTATATGGGCCTTTTGAGACAATGAAAATTGGAGGGTTTAGATTTGAGTGGACTAAATCCATCAATTCTGTCGTTCTGAGGAATTATAAAAAAAAAGGACAGGACGCAAGGAAATAGAGGGAATCAGAAACAAACCAGCCAAGTAACGTTAGGAAATATCATCAGAATGTATCTGATTGAGGACAACAGATAGGTATCGACAGAACAGATGAGAAAGACAAAGGAAATCAAGCCAGAAGGAGACAAAAGACGTGAGGTGGTATCAAGAGGATATATAACGGAAAGACAGCAGGAAGCACAAGATTAGAAAGAACCTGGGTTGGTACGCCTGAAAGACAAGGATGCACAATCACACATGTTGGAACATCCCATGAACTCCAACACTCTCCCCGCATCCTTGGTGGGCGCCCGCCACATTAGACGGCTCCATTGGAGGCTGTGGGTGATGAACCAACATGCCTGACGCACTGACACGGTTTCCTGCAACTACTCCGTGAGACATCATGCCTCCTTGGGGGTTAGCCGCCAAGTGGTGATGATGTCGCTGTCCAGCTGAGAGCGACGGGTGACTGCCTTTCCTGTGCTGCATCTTCGCCAGGCGACGCACACGCCTGCTCCTAAGACGCGGATCCTTGTTGCTATTGCGCCAGCTATCGACAGCGCGCTGAATTAAGCCTCGTTTCCCTCGTAGCTCCTCGTTCAACTCAGCAAGAGCCCAGCCGACAGTGTTGCATTCATTCTCGTAATTCAAACGGTTACCTTTGTATTCATCCGGTTTGCAGAAGGCACGAGGGTAGACACAGTTCTCGGTCTTGAACTCGGTGCTGAGATTGTCGATGTCAACACTCTCAACATCGCAGCGTATGACATACTTGATCTTCGCACGGTCGCGAGAGTATTCAAAAGATATCCACTGCACACCAGTTTCATCGGTGCGCACCAGAAGAGGCGTCGTTGCCGGGATTGGGCCAGGTGCTGCTCCCGTTGAACCAGTAGGGGTGGCCGAGCCACCTTCAGAGATACCGGACGGAGAGGAAGATGCTTGCGAATCAATTGAACCCATTCCTGATCGCTGCGAGGTGAATTTAGAGCGAGGGCTCAAAACATGTGGATGGGCCGGGGGCCCCATCGCACTCCCATTTGGCCCCTGAGTATGAGACATGAGGAGTGGCGGAGAGTGTATTTGGGGTGAGCTTGCGGGATGAGAAGAATAGGGCGTCATGGGCTGGGGAAATTGATAAGAGTACAGCCCTGGTGGAGGCTGACTATACATGGTTCTGGGATAGTCGTGGGCTGCAGAGGAAGAAACAGCCATGTGCCCCTGAGTTTGAGTAGGGGGGTACAATTGGGGATACGACTGCCGATGTATTTGACCGGTCGCCATCATGTCTGAATGATCTAGATAGGAAATTAGATACCAAATATCACAAGCAGGCCGATGGCACAACATACCAGCAGAGGAATAAGACGGGGCATGAGCCACTGTGTAAGTCCCTGGGTGGGTGTTATAGTACGTTGGCTCTGCCGCCGTTGTGGTATGCACGTAGGGGTGGCTTGAGCGGTGCACGCTCAAATCGCTGCTGGTAGGTGACAGAATATGGGTTGAAGGAGGAGGTGATGGGCCAGCTGTCTGGCTCATGGAGTTGTATGAATGGTAGGATGTTAGAATTGGACTGGCATGAGGCGATTTGATATCCTTATCCTGATGGGCGATGTTTGAGGATAAGGGGGGAAGGGCGGAGTGTGTATGTGGTGGCGATGCGTAGGGATGACGCTATTGAAGAACCATAACGTTAGAATCACGACAAAACAGGATATGAAAAAGCAAAGCAGCCACAGTGAAGAACGCCAATTTTGAACAAAACAGAAGCTGAAGTGGAAATCAAACGACAGGCATGGTAAGAGATGCGGCTCAGGATTCCCCAAGAATAAGCCTCATGTCGAAGTTCTGGATGGTGCCTGCAAGCTCACGGTCGTGCTTGGTCTGTGACATGAATGCCATAGAGCCAGAGAGGCAGTTAACGATAGTCAGAGCTGGTTGGAGCGTAGTCATACCTCAAACATCCACAGTTCAGCAGTATGAGGTTCTGCTGAAGTGCAGCTGCTTCTGACTGTAGATATCCGGTTGAGATAGGAAATTTGCCTCGAAATATGATCTGGACCCCCGCATCCAAAGTCTGCCCCTGAGATGAGGTTCACATCCACGTTTATATGGTGCGAAGACGACGAAAGGCGCAGTCAACCCTCAACGTGAGGCCGAACTTGCAGAGATGACTAGCAGCCCTCAATGTATTGCATAAAATGACATTGGCCCATAAGAGCGTGCGAGACAACCAAGGCCTCCTATGAAAGTAATAGAAAGAACTGTATTCCGATAGGTGGTCGTCCCACTCGATATGGCAAGCAAGGTTCAGGGGTAGTGGAACGATCCCTATTGACTGCCCTGCAAGGTCAAGATGGACGCAGGTTGATCGGCCATGATGAAAACTGGAGTGATCCCTGCGAGCTGCACAGCTCCGCATCCAGGGATGTGTCTCGCCGTCCTCAATATGTTGGATGATGTCTCATGCGTATATTTTCGAACGTTTGATGCGCGATACATATATGCAATTGACATCTGGAGCTTCCATTGGATCTGAAATCTGGCGGTATTCCTGATGTTGTCCACAGCCACCATCCTCACATTGAGTTCGCAACTGAGGTTTATTTTATGGGCAAATGTCATAGTCAAGCGTCCATGCGCCGTTCGAAGTAATCTGCCGAAGTGGACCAGATCGCAGATCTGGTCTTGCACAGAACGCAGCTCTAGCGGCTGCTTAACAGGCCAATTTGATTTTTGATCAATTGGAACGGCCTGCACACGACAAGCGCCTTGTTCTGGAGCATACTAGCTGACAGAGTTTTTGACCAAGTAGTGCAAGCTGTAGCCAGTGTGGTGTGAAGGGCGTCAATTGCAAGGCGTGCCATACAACAAGTCCCTCAATCCGTCGAAAATGACAGAAACGAAGAAGCAATTTTGTATGCAATGCCTTTGGAAGTACAACTGCCTCCAACAGACTTTATCGCTCTTCCTTCGGTGCTAACAGGCACATTATGCATAAAACAAAGTACAATTCCCAGCAAGGAAACATATTGGAGAAGAAGTACAACAAAACAGTAGCAAAACATGGCAAACAGTAAGAACAGTACTAACCTGATTGCCCATTATCTGGGGAGCATCCCTTGCGTATCTGTTTAGACCTGGCAGGGCCACATTGCTTTGGACCATAGTTGACATATTGCAAAGATTCGAGTCAAGACGTTCGAAACCTCTGTCGTCGTGAGGGATGTACAATGATGGGTGGAGTTTGTAAAGAGCTGGGTAATATCAACGAGGACGGCAGCCTCAATGATGTAGCGCCCACAGCGAAGAGATCAAGTTGACTATTTGGCAAGTGTATTTGATAGTGCCCGATTATGATTGTTGAAACAAGCCGAGCGGAGCTCTTCGACAGATACCCCTGGTTGACAGTTGACAAAACGCTTGTTGACAGGCCACAGAGTGACAAGGGGACAAGCGAGTTTAAATCAAGAATTAGAGCAGGGTGCTGAAGTGCTTGGAGAGCTGGGATTTCTGTCAATAATCTGCAAGAGACTGTTGTCGAATTGATGGAGTATTTAAGATCCTTCGACGTTAGATGAGGGGCCAGGTTGGTTAATATTTAGATATGATATTCAAAAGAAGGATGACTGGGTAAACCGGTAAGAATCATGGACATATGCTTACTTTGGTGAGAGCTCGGATGATCAGATAGGATGGCTCTATTGCATTAGCCCCAACAATGGCTGGCGCCATCGACAGGCTGGGGGATTAACGATCGACATGTGAAGCCCACTTTTTTTTTATTTTATTTTTTTATTTTTATTTTTTTCAAAAACCAACCGATTGCTCGAGCCCATCAGCGTCGCGGGGTTTTTGATCTAAGAGTTACTCCAAATCAGAGTCTCTTAACAATTGGCCTCCATGTAGAAGCGAGCCGGTCTGAGCAACACGGCACTGGAGAAGCATCTTAGAACAGAAAGGACGCGCATTCTCTGTATACTTCCACGTCAGATTTGGCGCTTTTTCAAGAGCAAATCAAAAAAGAAAAGGTAAGGCCGACATGTTACAAAAAAACCGAGACAGTGAGGTTGCGAGCTGATATCTGGATTGAGCTTTGGACAAGGAATGTGACGGGTGTTTTGCAGCAACCAGGGGTTGCTTAATTAAGGGCAGCTCTGAGATTGAATATCGATGCTCATCATACAGATCTCCTGTTCCCCGCAGCATCCAGAGAACAAACCAAATTCAGTTGCTCCGCCAAGGACAGCCGACCGGTAGAAGAGCCACTGGTCCTCGTTCAACTTGTACCTTGCCGAGGGCAGAGATACGAATTGGACCCTTTCGTTGATAGTAATTTGCTTCGAGAAGCTAGCGTGGGTCGCATATGTGAGGATTGTGCTGCGTGTATACCAGATGATAGCAGCTTATCATTTTCGGACGTGTAGAATTATAGTCCATTTGCAAATTAGTTTGGTGGCTGGCCAATTCTGAAAAAAAAAAAAAAAAGCCCATTAAACCAGATCTTGGTTTCCGCGCTTTACAGAAGCGTAGCTTGGGAAGAATCCGAAAGACCCTGGCCAGTCTGGAGGTCTGTGAGGGCGATTGACTATTACAGTTTGAGCAGAGGCCTTGACAGCAGGAAGATCACAACAGTGCTCTTTGTCCATCAATTTTAATGTCGGAAAACGTCTAGAATATCCGTGTACCCTCAACGGAAAGCTGTCGCCATGATTACTTCACCCGCACGGCTGCCGTGATGATTGATAATGATGGTGATATGTAATTTATTACGCCGACCATTATCAGAACACCATGGACACAGATTGGCATTGGTTGACCAGTGCCAGAGGGAGAAACCGAGACATCTCTCCTGAGCTCCGATTTGCGGGGCTATGTAGCAGGACAGGTGCATCAATTGAATTTAGGATCATTGAGTAATCGGAGCTGGCGCATAAAGCAGACTGACCAATTCTCAAAGAATCCCCTAGAGCTGCGGAAGACCTAGGAGGAGAAGAAGAAGCACAGCTATAATGCCTCCTGTATGTAAGAGCATGTAACTGTGAATTTGCCACGAGCATCTTACCCGTATAGAGAAAACGGCAGGCAGCAAACGATGCAGATGCAGGCCAACCACGACGTATCATTACCGCCATCACTGAGCAGCGAGCACGAGAGAGGCCAGAGTAGAAAAGAAAGGCCGGAAAGCAACAACGAGGACGTGCACTGGAGATTGCAAATTAACAAGCACAGCCAAAGTAGGTGCCGCCGTGCGTTGTGGCTGCATCTTTTTGGGGACTGTTCGGGCCGCGCTCATTTTTCCACCTTTTCCGTTATGACGATGAATCTGTGGATGATGATGATGATGCTCGCGGCTGTGAGGATGGCGATAACTCTGATAGGCATCTATGATCTCCTGATATGCCTTAGGAAACGTGGAGAAGAAACACATCAAGTTATCTCATAAATCACGGATCTCAAATCTGATACATGCCGTACATATTGCACCTCAACGCACCATTCCGCACAGTCCATCCTGAAGGTGATGCCTGTCACGCGGAAATAGATGGCTGATTTGAAAGGCACGCATGCCTTGACTTGGGCCTGTCTCCTTTCCTTGCCCGGTCTTCTCGGTATCAACCAGGAAGCTCACTGTGTAGTAAGGTAAAGCAAGAGAGTGCTGGTGATGATGGTAGTGATCATGGAGGTGATGAAAGATAATGATGAAGATGACGATGGGGAATTGGGCATATCGGCAGGCGTCGATCAGTCAGATGGACTGGACCCTTTTCCATATTCCAATCATCAGCAGCTTGACGCTACGACATTTGTCAATGTCCCCCGCGTATCAGGTATTCAGGAGGCACATAGTCACCATCACTGCCTCTGTTGGATCTATTGCAAACCATAGGTCCAACCTCGCGGCCTGGAGAGCCTTCCGTCAGCCGTACACAAGAACGGATTGGTGCCGTCTGCCGTCGTCGGTTTAGAGTCGAAGAGGGTCAATGATACAAAGGGATGATTTGAAAAATGATTGGGAGACAGTGCGCTCCACGTCGTCGCATTGCCTCTCTGCCGCCTCTTGGCTGCAGGCTTCAGTCGCCTTTTACCTTATTGGGGATATGCAAGTCCTGCCTAAAACTTGATATCAATGTTTCAGACTATGATGGCCCAATAATCTCAAGGCGAAAAAATATCTCGGGGTTACAGTCCGAGGAAAGCCTTCTTCGAAGCATGGCGATCATCACAAACGCTCGCTGTATGCCACATCATCAGAACAGGATCTTTCTGTCTTTGGCTGCGGGTTGATAGCTTGAGTACCGCTCCAGTAGCTGGCCTGGCCAATTCTGAGAATTTGTCTCGACGGATGGCAACTCTTACGGTCTGATGTTGCCGTGAATGCTCTTGATACGGGTTCGTGCTTTCACGAAGGTGATTTGTGATTCACGGCGTGTACAGATTGAAGAATACGGAGTGCATATGATGTGCAGACAGTCCATCATATCGCATGACTTCTGAGTTGGGGCAATGCTCAGAGATGGGAGCACTGCGTGCGGTGTTCGTGAAGGCCATGGTGTGCTACTATGCTAGCGTTTATTTTGTACCAGGAGCTCCTTACAGATGACAGCAAATATGAGCACAAGGCATGGCCTGCACTCTCACGTCAAGCATCCACCCTGTGGCGGGGTTGAGGTCCCACGGCTTTCAACGAGGACGTTGGAAGTATGTACAGGGAACATCGAATTGGTCGAAGCGGATCTCACGATGCACATCAAAGAAGCTTCGATTGTGGCCTCAACTGCATCTTTGCATATCTTGCCGACCTTATGGAGTTTACACTTGGCACTACTGGCGCAATCCTTGCCGCCGCTGTGACCATCACCAGTTCTTCAGCAAGGCCAGTGCAGGGAACAAGCTTAGATATCCTTTTCACCACTGCACCCCTTAATGGAAGCCATGGCCCATATACTCGTGCCAATACCGTCTTTCCCGTCTACAATCCGTGCCTCAGTGCATCAACAAATGGCCCCCGGGATCTTCGTCTTGCACATCAACACCAATTCGTCCCAGTTTCATACGACGCCTGATCGCCGAAGTCTGCTCAATCCACTGGTCGTACATATCTTTGCTTTTCTCTATTCAGCTTCGCGTTATCTTGATGTTTCGACGCCGGCGCTTCTACAGGTGTCAGACCAGGTACGACCATGGCTGGAAACAAGATGTTTAAACTCTAATACTTTGGTTCGCCATAGACTCATGGCACAAAGACACTCACAAAACTGCCGTCCTCACATGTATTACGTGCATACATACATACAAGTACATACGGCAGCGTTATTGCGGCACGGTCATGTCTAACAACATTTGATTCAGACATTGATCTGCGATGTCATTTGATTACCGAACCGCATCAGCTGGCGAATGGCCGCTTGCATGCTACAACCACCACCCAGTCAGGAAAATGCACAACACAAAAGGTCCTACGCCATGATCTATGCTAGTTCGCGGCCGACTTTGCATGCTGGGACATCGAGCCTCCTCGGTCAAGATTTACGGCACTTATGGATTGAATTGTGCCTTCTGGATTGCTATTCACGAATGGCTTAAAAAAAAAAATAAAAAAATAAAAGCAAAAAGGTAAACATCAATTGGGCGAGGAGGCCTTTGAGTTGAAACTTTTGAATATACGCAAAAGGGAAAAGACACAGATTTCATCACTAATTATGACCACTGTCTGAAAACTTTCTCATCTGTTCTCTTCTGAAGCCCATGAATGCGACCTGAAGATACATGCGTGGTTAATGGTGAGTCGTAAATTTTCTCCGCAATGATCTCTCCTTTTGCACGAATAGTCTTGCTGCACTGATTGCGCGGAGTGTGCGCAGGCCTCTCCAGTACTACACACAAACTAGACCGATGCAAGGGGTCTAGTATGTGGTGGCTATCGAAGCTGTGTTTATTGTATCCTCCCACTAATCACGGTAAAGCCGCATACAACTCGCTTGCAGAGTACAGACCGGAGCCTTACACCTTCCGGCCACTCTTATTGTATTGGGCTGGCTGGCAAATTTTACTCCTCAAACCCCATGCAGTTCTGGTCCACAAAGGAGCACCATATTTCCCGAGTTAATCCCGAAAACAATAAACACTACAGCTCAAGTATGAAGGAATGTATTCCTGGGATCTCATTAGGCTCATGCCAACTTTGAGATTATAACCATCCCACCCATTTCAGAGATATTGGAATGATTTGCAAGACGGTTGAGTTTAGACTGCCGAATATACAAAGTGCCACCGCCGTGTATTGAACCGTCTATCACACTTTGGACGTTTGAGGATGAATCATTTCAACCAATCAAAAGGTTGACTCCGTGTTGGAATCAACAAGACAATGATTGATAGCATACGGATACAACTGCCCTGATTCTGTCGCTACTAAATCATAGGGTGTTGACCTCTGACACAATTTGTCTATCAATGCCTTTTGCGGTTGGAATTTCACATATTGGACCGCTTGTCCAAGTGAAACGCTGATTGAAGGGCGGTATACATTCTTACAAAGCTGCCCGCGTGACATTTCAACTTCTTCATCCACTCAGATACAGGTTGATATTTTCAATTTGTTTGAAGTGACAAACGATGAGAGAAGTTGTGGCTCGTCCTTTGGCGACAGTCATATCTGGATATACGGGCGCAGACCAAGTTACACAACCAAGATGTCACTGCTGTTGTTGACGCCTCGCCATACGGCAGAACATGCTATAAGCTGTACGCGGGCCCTGGCATTAGCAATACCCTCTTTTCAGCTCGTTGCCACCAAAGGGGCCCGCTAGCGGCCATGATGAGAAGTAAGTATACAGCAGCAATGTAACATTTGATACATGTGGCTTTTGGTGTTTCTCTTTGTTCAGAATCTGCAATTGGAATCCCTGTATGACGGCTTTATAGAATCGAAGTGATCTACCGGCAAAAACGGCTTTCTCATGAGTTTTCTCAGAGTGCTATGTTTGTGGGATCTCCATAGATCAGATTTCCGCTGTTGTAACCAAGTATGCGTCAGGGGGTTTGACACCTCACATTTTGGCATGGACACCTATTCGAATAGGAAAACACCTGATACCTAGGAGAGGACTAGCCCCAGGTGGCACATACAAATCTAGTTATTTTTTTTTTCTCATGTCTTTTTTCTTTTTTTCTTTTTCAAGTATGTTGACTTCGTTTTTTCTGGGGGACCCCGGCATAACTCGCCTTACAAACATTTTTAAATTTGCGAGACAAAGGCCGACAGGCCGTCAGGGGTCAGGAAGATGAGGAAAGGAAAGAAAAGCTGGGATCAAATCCCGCCCCTGTCCCCTGGTCCAATTGGAAACTCGACGTCACTTGCCCTCCTGTTGAGTGACGTGCATAGTTCTCAATTTCGCCTCCTGAAGAATTGCTGAGACACTTCAACTGCGATGTCTGTACAGAGCAACATCCCGATGAAGACTATCCCAAGATGACCCAAGACCTGCTTATGGTTTAGTGTGTGTGGAAGGCTGGCGAGTTCCTGTTTAAGACTTGAATACTCCCTGGCCCAATTGACTTTGAACTTGCCAAATAACGCTTCAAGGAGAAAGTGTAGCAGAAGCATGATGGGACCTTCAGCAAGCGTGCATAATTTGCCATGCTCAAATGCACAGCACACGGATACATCTTCCATCGGGCTTGGTATCTGGTAGTATACAAGCACGATACGATGACTTTCAGTGTTTTGTTCTATCAGATCTGCGGGGATTCATAGTGCACCTTATCTCGTGGTGCGTCACATTCCGGGACTTTTACACCGGGACTAAGTAAAACGCTCTGCGGGATGTGGTGTCTATGGCGATCAATGATATAGGTCATAGTAATGCAAAACATATGATATCTTAAATCGCTCTTAATAGCTAACGAGGGGTAATCAAATCTCCAACCTCGCGGGGTGTTAACTTGATGAACATCATACCATTCCGCACAAAAATGGTCCCGGCGGTTCAAATTGCTCCCATCCTGCCAGGGGCATAAGACCCCAGAGTCTAGTGAACGGTTGTCAACGACAGTTCTGATGGGTATCTGACCGTAACACACGAGCCGAAAGCCGTCCATTAGATGACAGATGTTGAGCTCTGCAACAGATCAATATAGGCCATCTCTTAGATGCCCAGCGGGCCGTCGTGAAAGGCTATCGGAGGCCAGATGAGCTGCTCCTGTTGATAATATCCTCCTGCACGGCTCTTCACCCACTGGAAACAGCTACCATCAAGTGCAATTGAGAGGATTGAAAGGAACGTACCGACGGGCAAGAAACACACTGCGCGTTATTCTCTGGTTTTCAGTCGAGCACATCTGTTACGGAGGGCCATCTCCGTAGATAGTATCATTGACCACTGATTTAACGCCTCACTAAAGCAGGAAATCGATGATCGCTGCTCTTGTTGAGTGAGGAATTGGAGCAGAGTAATAGGGTATGTTTGTAGCTAAGGACGAGCGAGGTACGTATACACTATCCGTACGCTGGCCGTCTGCAAGTGCGATGACCGCCACTTACAATAAACTAAGAGAGCTGATACCGTAAGACGACATAGCTGTCTGTCGCCTCACAGCGTGTACATATATGTGCATCGTACCCCGTATATGATATGATATACGGTATACTCCATAACACTAAGAGTCCAACGGACAGCTTAGCTGTTTTGCCGAGGGCAGATCTTGTCTAGATCTCTTCCCACGGCAGGGATCGTCATGAAGTCTCCGCAGCACCGCGCAAGATTAGAGCTAATCCGCACTTACTTGTGAACGTCTTGCGTTCAAAAGAAAGAGGTATCAGTGAGCGTGGAACTATATTCCGACTTGTATGTTTCTCAAGCTTCATGATCGTGCCAAAATAGTTGCTATTGCGCTTTGGACAGCGTTGTTTTCGGCAATGGTGGTGCTTTCACTATCAACGGCTTTGCCTCCCGCACAGAAGACCGTCGTTGCAACAGAACCGGCTACTGGCCTTTATTATGACAATGAGATGTCCTTGAATGAGTCAACCCATTCATTGGCACAGCCGATCATACAGAGCCGGATAATAGCACTGGAATGATTCCATCGGTCTGCCTGGCTTTCGGCATAACTCGTTGGTCGCCCAAAACCCGTGAAAGTTACATCTTCCAGGCCTGCTATATATATAGCGACTCCCGCAACCGTGGCTTTCAAACAATCCATCAGCCCGCAATTTGGATGGGCAAGCATAGCCAAGTTGTGCTAATCCCTGATGTTGGTCCAGTGCAGCATTCATTCCAAAAACGTGGCCTGCAGTTCGAAAAGAAACATGAGAAGTCGACACCCTATGTGCACGAGATGCTACTGGAAACCCAGCAGATGCTTGATCATGATTACAACGCCACAGCTGGAGCAGCAGTATATGGCCAGTTGCGGTTTCTAAGTTCGTCAGAGAGGGCGCCAATGGCCGAACCCGAAGATCCGTAACAACGGAGGGTAACAAGCACAATGGCACAGTCAAAATGTTTCTTCCCACACGTCTCTAG
>AZGZ01000018.1:288819-300933 GCA_001636715.1 Ascosphaera apis ARSEF 7405 | reverse complement strand
TGTCAAGGAGCTGACATCGTATTTGTGCAACAGCTTCAACATACCCAAACAATAACTGCCTAGGTTGGCGTCCATTTGACTCTGCGACGCAGACATACGGCCCATACCAGTGGTTGGATTATAAGACCGTGCAGGAACGTCGCGCAAACGTCGGTGCTGGTATCGTCGAAATACACCGCAGGCTAGGCGAGGAACATCATCAAAGACCCGTTGGCCTCTGGGCTCAAAACTGCCCAAAATGGCATATTGTCGGTACGTCGTAGTCTGTACAAGCAACATGCTAATGCCATGGATAACTAACACCAATCAACTCAGATCTCGGCTGTCAATCCCAGAGCTTATTTACCATCTCATTGTATGAGACTCTTGGTCCGGATACGACCGAGTACATCATCAACCTGACCGAGCAGGCGGTTATCGCAACTTCCCTTGCTCATATCCCCTCCCTTTTGAATAGCAAGCCACGGCTCCCGACCCTCAAAGCTATTATCTGCCTTGATACATTAGACACCCCTGACCCCGTTGGCACCTCGAGGCGCGCGATTCTCGGCGAGCTCGTTAGGAATGCTGGCATGCAGCTATACTCAGTCGAAGATGTGGAGCAGATTGGTTCCACGTTGAACATGCCTTATCATCCACCGACTGCAGAGGACATCGTCACGATCAACTTCACATCTGGCACGACAGGTATGCCCAAGGGAGTTGTACTTAAACACCGCAACTGTGTTGCCAGTTGTACCAATTCTATCATCACATCCGGTGCCAATGGCGAAAGCATCATAATTTCATATCTCCCTCTCGCCCATATATATGGCCGTTTGGTTGAGCAAGCACTCTTCTGGGTGGGGGGTGCCATTGGCTTCTTCCATGGTGTTGCTGCTGAATTGACCGATGACTTGAAACTGCTTCGTCCAACATCATTCCCTTCGGTCCCACGCCTATATACACGCTTTGGTACCATGATTAAAGCAGGCGCCATCGACGTGCCAGGTCTCAAGGGCGCCATTTCCAAGAGGGCTATAGCCACCAAATTGGCGAATTTATCACCAAAAGATCCCAACGTCAAACCGACGGACAAACATGCGTTGTACGACCGTATTTGGACGAGCAAGGTCCGGGCTGGTCTTGGATTTGATCGCCTGAAGACCATGGTCACTGGATCTGCGCCTATCGATCCATCGCTCCAGCAATTTCTTCGTGCTGCGCTCGGGGCCCGATTTGCCCAGGGCTTTGGCATGACGGAAACTTATGGAAGTGGTCTTGTGCAAACCCATGAGGATCTCTCCGTTGGCCACTGTGGAGCTGTGCACCCGGCAGTTGAAGTCTGCCTCATGTCCCTCCCTGAAATGGGCTATATGGCCACCGATAAGCCCAATCCTCGCGGTGAGCTTCTCATGCGTGGTCCCATCATCACAAGTGGATACTTTAAGAACGAAGAAGAGACCGCCAAAGCATTCACCGAGGACGGGTGGTTCTGCACCGGTGATGTTGCTGAGATCGACGAAAAGGGTCGCATCAAGATCATTGACCGCCGTAAGAACCTTCTCAAGCTTGCCCAGGGTGAATATGTCTCCCCTGAACGAATTGAAGGCATCTATGCAAGCGCTTGCGGTTATCTGTCGCAGCCATATGTGCACGGCGACTCCGTGAAGACACATCTCGTCGCCATCTCGGGCGTTGACCCTGTCCTCTTCGCCCCGGTTGCATCTCGCATCCTCAAGCGACGCATCGACCCCAGAGATATTGCTGCTGTGGCTGCAGCTGCTAATGAGCCCGCTGTTGTTTCTGCTGTGCTGAAGGATCTCGAGAAGGCCGGTAAAAAGGCCAAGTTGAACGGCTATGAGCGCGTGAAGAACATCTCTCTGAGAATCGAGCCTTTCAGTGTTGAAGCTGACCATATGACCCCAACGTAAGTCCAAAGTCCGGATCACTTAATGATGCAAACTGAAGATCATCATGCTAACCATGTCCTGCGCTATAGTCTCAAGTTCAAGCGTCCCAAGGTTGTCAAGGCGTACCGTGAGCTCCTCGACGAACTGTACGCCACATGCCCACCAGAGCAGGTCAATGCCAAGTTGTAAATCTATCGCATATTCATTTGCTTCGTCCTTTTTCTTTTGTTCCTTTCATGTAATAGCGATGGAATCGTATATCCCAGGTTCATGGACGTTCAGGCAGTTTTCATTCGTAGCAATCAACACTCTGAAACTCTTCAATTTGCCAACATGACCAACCCATCATCGTATAAGAGGAAGTAGGCCCTGCTATATGACAGACTTGATAGAGCTGAACATTCGACCACCTAGGGGCGGCATAGCACACCCCGAGGTGAGCACCATAGTGTATGTACCTAGGATCAAGTCCTAGAAACCAAACATGTGAAAGGTCCATTGGACAATCAATTGGAAACTTATAGGTTTCAACCATGGAGGAAGACCAATTGACGGTGCTGTTCCGACACCAAGAGGCGTTGTATAGGCATCATGACACAACGACACGGCTGATGTCTGGCGATGGCTATGGCTTACCACTTGGAGAAGTGATGGGAATGAAAAAGCACCATCAGATGCGACGATGCAACCGATTTCCGGACATGGATGAGTCTTTAGAGAATCAGCATCAGAGCTGCATTGCCACAAACACTCTCGCATGATACAGAGCTGAGGCATTGGGGGTCTTTTATGACCAGATTAGCCAGCTCATTTCACAGAGCCTTGTCGTGGAGCCGGGCCCTCAGCCTTGAAGTTGTGTGTAATGCTCGCACATCTCAGCCTGGTAGCGAATGATGCTTGCTAGGCGCAGATATGTTACAAGGCTATGCACAATACGTCTAAGCGAGATATGATGGCCAGGCTGCCAGCTGTGTCTCGTGCTTCTCCCTGTCCTCGATGCGATGCCACCTGTGCGCCTTGACCAAGTCCGTTGCGACTAGGCACGACAATCTACCAAGGGAGTGGAACTTTGAGCCCGCACTGAAATGAACCTGATAGAACTGGAGTGTGTGGCTCAAGTCAAGTCGATCCATGAAGCAACCAGTGGCGTTTCAGAGGGAAATGTATCTACCTACAGCTGTCGGTCGGCACTGCCTTGCCCAACGGGATACGATCAAGCTTACTTGTTCATGATGGAAGCCTGGATGAAGACCTCGTTCTCACAAGGGCCCACGCATTTTGCTCCCGGTTTGAGTAGTCCTTGGAACGAAGCCACAGGGTGAGGAGGAGTATGGGGTGAGCCAGCCCATGCTGAGCCACTAGAGTGAAGATTACGATCGGAACTACCTAGAGTATCTACGCTGTCTTATAGTATCACCTGGTCCTTCATATTCAGCCGGATGAGAACGATTTCGCTGGACGAAAAGCCCTTTGACATATTGTACGGCAATTAGTCCTCGGATCCCTGCTCCTGGAGCCGTTTCTTTCTCCTCTATCGAAGTCCCGCTGCAGGTTTATAAGCGGGAATTTACGATTGCGATATCCAAATATTTGTCAGGCGAATCTTTTGACCGTTGTGACCGTTGGGATCGGATCTTGTCTGGGCAGCGAGTGCACTTCGGATATCTAATCGCTTTTCTCGCCTTGATCTGGCGTTTCTGTCTTCCTTCTCTTCTCTTCTCTCTCCATCTTTCCTCTCTTTCTCCCTCCCTCGTTGTTTATCAACTCGCTACTACTGCCATACTCTCTCGACGACTTTCCTCGGCCCATATTTCACAGCGCACCTTTTGAGTATTCACGACCCCTTCGCAAACCATGTCCTTTACCCCGCCTCCTTCGGGTCCTCCACCCCCATCGGTTCCCCCAGGTTGGAAAGCCCAATTTGACGATCGCTACAAAGAATGGTATGCTGTTCTCTCTCCTTTCTATGTGCCCGTTATGCTCTGTTCACACACATGATTCTATGCAACTCGGCCATACACAAGACGATTTCTGACACCTCGGCAGGTACTATGTCAATCTAAGCACTGGCAAGTCGCAATGGGAGAAGCCAGCAGCGCCGGAACCTCAAGGCCCTCCACCTTATAGTCCTAGCGACAGTCACCACGGCCAAGGTGACAAGAAGACCTCCTCTCCAGATGGAGGCAACAGAGGCGTTATGAGTTCCTCGTACGACAACCCCCAGTCAACTTCATCGGATTCCCCATCCGATGGAAAAAGTTCAAAGCGTGGTTTCTTGAACAGGCTAATGGGTAAATCTTCGTCCTCTAGCAGCCCTCAACCTCCCCCAGTCCCTCAGGGTAATCGCCCATCCCAGTACGGCGGTCCTGGCCGCCCTGGTCCTGGCCCCAACCCCGGTTTCAATCGTCCTCCTCCTCCTCCTGCTCCCTACGGACAAGGTCCACCACCTCCAGGCCCTTACGGTCAGGGACCACCTCCTCCTGGACCATATGCCCAGGGCCCTCCACCACCTGTCCCCTATGGTGCTCCTGCTCCTTACGGTCAGCCCTATGGCGCGCCGGCCCCCTATCCTCCTCAGCCAGGCTATGGCTACCCTCCCCAGCCATACGGGTATCCTCCCCAGCCAGCATACGGTTATCCCCCACAGCCAATGGGTCCTCCCCGGCCAATGGGTGGACCTCAGCCACAATACGTGCAGGCTGCTCCAGGGCAACCGCAAAAGTCAGGCATGGGTGCAGGAACGGCCGCTGCTCTAGGTGTTGGTGGTGGTCTACTTGGTGGCGCCTTGTTGGCGAATGCATTTGAGGGCGGTGATGATGTTGACGCTTATAGGGAGGGTATGGCGGATGGATATAATGATGGTTATGGAGATGGCTTTGGTGATGGTTTCGATGACGGGGCTGACTTCTAATCGGTCTCTCTTTCATTGGATGGCTGTTTTATTGTTGGCTGTTCATATGTCACGATTTTGATATGCTACGCATCTTGAGCTTCTCTCGTCGGCATTTGTTTTGTTCATTTTCTTGAGCTTTTGAGTTGTTGCATATGAATTTTTGGACATTTATATTCGTGTCTTTCCTCTCTCATTCTGAACTCACTTGGTTTACTTTTAGTCTACTGTTCTTGTTTCGACATATGTGTCCTATCATCCCCTCCTACTGCATACGCAATCAAGCCGACACAGCAATCCACAATCCATCATCAGATACTTTTGATCTACTAGACCAGTCTCCGCCCCACGCATCAGCATGTCTGTCAACCTGTCATGAATGTTCCAGGTCTTTGTCGCCATGAATAAACTGATCCATCCTAACCTGAAGTATACGTCCGTATATGAGTAGGCCTGTCGGCTTTCAGGCGCGTGCCACATATCTGCCCCTCACTGTGGCCGCTCTCAGGGTCCGGGTCCATCAGCCTTCTCCTGGAGTCAGAAGGGGGTGCGATATAAGTATTTTAGACAATAAATATACAAAATTGTTATGAATTAATCCGTTGTTTACTGTCAACTCCCCATGACAATTAGCTGTGCTTCATATGGACTAAACGCTATAAGTCTCATCCCTTGCATATGCTGTTCCGCTGACAACTTCCAGTAGTTAAGCTACGAATCGAATACACATAGCCCCCCTGAACGTGTACCATCTTGTGATACCCGTCCTGTAGCTTATCTGGCTGAATACGGTTGCATTGTCTTATGCCCCTATCGCAATCGACTCCGAAATCCAAAGCTATGTTGCAGGCAATTCCTATACTATATTGTATGGCATATGAATATAGTTGTCACCGCAAAAGATTCCCCAGAGCTTGGACGGTATGTCGGCTGTAACCCAATGCAAGATCAACGACAATTAACTTTCAGCTTCACCCCATCTTTCCCCCATCATGTTGGCATAGAGTAGAGTGGCATCTGTGAGTTGAGATGACATTGGAGATCGAGTCTATTGAATCTAGTGACAGAAAGTCAAACTAGAGCCCTACAGGCGTATATGGTCAGACGAGCAAAGCTCTTATGAGCCTCATATGCATAAACATGTATGCAAGGGAAACAATAGGAGATAATTAGCGGAAAGAAAGTAAAATATGAGAAAAATCGCTATAGTGCAGAGCTCAACTCAAATTGCGGTCATTGAGCTGTTTGTATATGACCATTGATGATGCACGGTGTAACGAGCGACTATGAACATCAGGCTACCGTAACATCTCAAGCCTTTCTCAACAACTAGCTGGCCATTCACATAATCAGATGGCTCCCATGCAGCCTGTGAATTATGGCGAGACTGATGCTTGATCAAAGTCGTCAATGGGAATTTTCGACTCAAGCTTACCTAACATGGAACAGTCATCAGAAGAGGGTGTCTCTCTCTATAACTACACCGTCTTGGGGAATTTACCTCTCATAACCCTGGCGATGGCGGACAAAAGCTAGATAGGTGTCTTCTTGGGATAAAAGGCCGCATCAATCATTCAGGGAGTGAAGGTGTTTTGCATGACTGAAGGCGGTCTTTAAGCCTTCTACGCCTCCCTGATGGTTAACCCCGTTTGTGCTTTTCATACCTTCAACTTTACCCATACAACCCTGGGGAACCAAAATTGCTGATATTCTAAAGGAAGCCAGCCTGGCTTAATGCATACGCTTTGCTAATGGTCTGTCCATGTGGCGAGCTATCTCCAGCCGTTGATGCTCGAACATAAAAAGAAAGATTGATGAGCTCGAGGTCGTCTACCTTCTCATGACAGTCGCTTTGACCGATATCAGGTATCAAGCCTTGTTCTCCCTGGTCATATATCATAATTCCGGTAATGACTTTGTACACAGTCAATACTTTCACTGAGCATCATCTCTCTTGTTCAGAGCTCGGATTTACGCTGAACGTCTCAATCGCGATGAATTCAGCAATGTGATCTGCGGTCTCACGCCCCACCTACATGTCTTTGCGACGACTCATATGTCATTGGACGCTTATTTCGCAGAAAGCGAACACAATCGTGCCATATATATTTTCCTTTGAGTTAGTTGCCTCCATAATTTGGCGGGGAAACCCGTTATAAGGCCAATTGCACCATATCGAGGTCCGATTGTCGAAGCAGAGAGAGGAGATGGCATGCATAGCGGGGTGATTTAGGAGCACGATGAATGAATTTCGGGGAAACGAAGTGGTAAAGGACGAATTGAGATTAAGTTGATATAGAACTGATCATCTGTTTTTCTGTAACTCATCGTCTGGACCTGAATCTGAACTGTTATCATCCTCCACGTTTACTCCTTATTTTTTGGGTCATTATCATCACGGTCCGGCAGTCAAATATTCGGTCCCTCGTATACACCAAACCACCGATAGATTAACAATTGATACCCGTCAAAATGAGCCAACGCTTTGAAACGCTTCAATTGCACGCAGGGTGAGTGAGCTTTTGCTCTGAGAAAATCAACTAGGTTGCGCAAACTTGTTGGCCACTGCTAACAGTCACGACCTTCGACATTGCAGCCATACGCCTGACTCGGCCACCAACTCCCGTGCCGTGCCTATCTATGCTACGACGGTGAGCACCTAGACATCTCTTCTTATAAAAAAAAAAAATTGAGATGGCCAATTTACTGACTATATCGTCAATATGAAAAGTCCTACGCTTTCGACAATTGCGAACATGGCGCCGATCTCTTCAGTCTCCGAAAGCCGGGTAACATCTACTCTCGCATCATGAACCCCACCGTCGATGTCTTTGAGAAGCGCATTGCGGCTCTTGAGGGCGGCTCTCTCGCCGTCGCAGCCTCCTCAGGCCAGGCAGCTCAGTTCATGACCATCTCCACTCTCGCTGGTGTAGGCGATAACATCGTTGCGACGAAGAACTTGTACGGTGGAACATATAACCAGTTCAAGGTCTTCATCGCCCGTCTCGGAATTGAGACTCGTTGGATAGACGGTGATGATGCGACTGCAATTGGCGAGGCCATTGATGACAAAACTAAGTGTGTCTATTTGGAGACCATCGGAAACCCGAGATTCAACGTCCCTGATTTCGAGAAAATCGCTGCTGTGGCGCATGAGAAGGGCGTTCCTGTCGTTGTACGTATCTCCGGGGTCTTTTTTAATAATCTGAAACGCAGATCTAACGAACGGATATTAGGTCGATAACACCTTCGGCGCTGGTGGTTTCTTCTGCCAACCCCTTCGTCACGGTGCCGACATCGTTGTCCACAGTGCCACAAAGTGGATTGGCGGCCACGGTACTACTGTCGCCGGTGTCGTCGTCGACAGCGGCCGCTTCCCCTGGGCGGAGCATCCTAAGCGATTCCCCCAATTTTCTGAGCCCAGTCCCGGCTATCATGGCCTAGTCTTCAATGAAGCCGTTGGCAAGGACGCCTTTGCCGTTCGCTGCCGTGTTGAGACACTACGTGATCTCGGCAGCACACTCAATCCCTTTGCCGCGCAACAATTGATTCTTGGACTGGAGACATTGAGCTTGAGATGCGAGCGCCATGCAGAAAACTCCATCAAAATTGCAAGGTGGCTAGAGGCTAATGAGAACGTCAAGTGGGTTTCCTACCCTGGACTGGAATCGCATGCTAGCCATGAAATTGCCAAGAAGTATTTGCCCAGGGGCTTCGGTGGTGTCCTTTGCTTCGGCGTCAATGGAGACGCTAAGAGCGGCCAGAAGGTTGTTGACTCATTGAAGCTGGTTACCAACTTAGCCAAGTAAGTTGAATGCACAGCATCTAGTCATTTGATTCAAACTAGAGACTAACTGCTCGAATAGTGTCGGTGACTCCAAGACTCTTGCGATCCACCCCTGGTCGACCACCCACGAGCAACTTGATGATCAGGAGAAGATCGACAGTGGTGTCACTGAAGACATGATTCGTCTCTCCGTCGGTACGGAGCATATTGACGATATCATTGCTGACTTTGAGCAGGCTTTCGCTAAGGCCAATCAGGCGTAGATAACTTCTTCAGGGGCTGCCAAGACAACTCAAAGGAGCCAATTTTTAATGTATGAGAACACTGTATGTAGCTATGTACAAAATAGTATTGACGACGCAGAAAGAGCTGCAAATTCCCTTTCATAGTCGCAATTGGTATTTGAAGATGTTTGAAACAGTTCTTTGGAAATAATTACGGCGCAAAAAAATAAGGCAAATAGAAGAAGAAAAAAAAAAAAATAAAATTTCAACGACACCTGTGAGATTCGAACTCACGAGGGCGAACCCACAAGCTAACGAGCTATAAGTAAATAGCAGGCTTGCGCCTTAACCACTCGGCCAAAGTGTCATGACAATAATTTAACGTTTCAACGCGGTTTATATTCGGCACTTACAGGCTATCAAAATTGGCGTATTTCCCGTTGAACAGGCTTGTAGTTGCAATGTGAGCTGACGGGAAATGAAGTTGGGTGATATTGGAGACTCACTGCGTTGGACTGATGGACCTACTCATGTATAATTAGCCACAAGCAGGCAGGTTGGTGGTAAACGAATCGTGAAAACGAGGGAAGTCTATGGCCTAGGTGTTGAAATTCGTACCAGAGATATGGCAAGTCTACTTACTATACAAGATGTTGAATTCTGACACTTGTGATTCAAACATGCATTTTCTTCGTCTCCAAGACCTCCAGTAGCCCACCGACAAGATGCAGACTTCCCGTCACAAGCACAGACACATCAATGGCTTCGTCTTCTTCCTTCCCTGCTCCCTTTCTTTCCACAGCTAACTGTCTAACAAAATCCACTGCTTCTTCAATGGTACCCATGACCTGCACATCGCTCATCTGGTCCAATTCCTTCCAGCTTGCAGCCAATTTCTTCTGTACGCTCAGGTGATCAACATCGCTCGCGTTTGTGTTGATGCTGACAAGATCGGGTCTGTATCCAGCCTCTTTAAATGTGACATTTGTGCAGAAGACGGCATGTGTGAAATGCAAGCCTGGATTCGATTTCCGCAGCGTTTGGAAGAGTGCATTGGCCAGACTGACTGCATCGCGGGTCTGCTGATTGAAAATGAGTACTCGCGGTGGCTGGTTAGGGCCTATCAACCCCGTATGTGATTTGGAGTGCGGGTGTGAGGCAAACCAATCAGCACTTGCTTCTATGCTGTCTAGTGTATGTCCACCGTCGATATGCCAGGCAACGTTCCCCTCCATTCTGGTCTCACAGCGTCCGCCTAGTTGAACGTTTTCTAGGCCTCGTCGGAATGCAGGAGGTAGATGTTCCGTATTGGTGTCTTCTGGAACATCCTCATTGATGCCCATAGAGCGGAGAAATGATGCAGAGATGGCAGCAGCAAGATTGGCGTTTGAGAATTGGAATGCGCCAGCGAGTCCCAACTTCACACACGATTCCGAGTCAGGTTGCAGGTCAGGGTTTGAGTGCGCAACCTGTAGTTCCACCTCACGCTCAGCAGCACGCGACTCTAGGACGGGCACAGCGTCAGCAACTTGAGGGACGGTGTATGCTTTTGCGCCCTTCTTCATGATGCCAGCTTTCTGCCACGCAATCTTATCAATCGTATCTCCTAGCAAGCCAACATGGTCGATACCTAGCCGGGTGATACCCGTCACTTTAGGCTTCTCGATGATATTTGTGCTGTCGTACTGTCCCCCAATTCCGCATTCCAAGATAGTCGCATCAACCCCTTCGGACAAGTATGTGTGCAACGCCATAAGTGTCAGATAGCGAAAGTATACTGGTTTACTACCAGGCGCCTTCGGGTCGAGGCCGACAGCGACAGCGGCTTCCTCGAGACGATCCCATACCTCGAAGAAGTATTTTGCGAACTTTGGCTCAGAAATGGGTTCGTCGTTGATCTTGATGCGTTCGCGTACGAAACGGAGGTGTGGAGATGTGAAAAGTCCAACTTTGCTAAACCTGGATGGTCTGGACGGATCCGACGAGATGTATTGCTGTAGGATTGAGGAGATGAAAGCACAAGTCGATCCTTTGCCCTTTGTGCCGGCTATGTGAATGATGTTCAACTTATCGAAGTCAGATGGCTTATACCCGATTTTGGCGGCCCATTCGATCATCTGCGTCAAGGCGACATCATCGTTGACCTTGCCTGATTTGCGGGTTTTCTCAATCGTAGCGAAGTTGGATTGAAGAGTATTGAGTGCCGCGACGGCGTCCTATAATCTAGTCAGCAGGGATGTTTCTGCGAGGGATGAACATCGGCCAGGCTTACTGACAGCATAGGTACGAGTCATATTGAATGATGGGGTGTGAAATGTCCTTGTGCAGTTTTGGTGATAGCCGGTTCCTGGATGTTTTATACTGCGCGCGAGAATTCCTGCGCTTCGATACATGAATAAATGGCCACTGCTTGTCAAGGAAATGTTTTGTGAAGGGGGAAAGCGATGTTTTCAAATCATTGTAGATCAGCCAGCGGCTCAGCTTGCTAGTGCCAGAGTTCCCAAATGATGCGATGCGAATGCGAAATGATAAGCTCAATTCTGACTCCAGTTTTACCTTTTTTTTTTTTTTTTTTTTGCTCCCGATGCCGGTGGATCACAACCGCTGCCTGCGTGGAGAGTGGATGTCAACGCTGAATTGACAGTATATTGTAGCACTCGAGATAGCAATTGCAAGAAATCCAGATGTTCAAAATGAAGCTCATCAATGCTATTTCTATGTCCGCACATACTTGTGGGCTCAATGAGCACGTAATTCTAACCATTCTCGAATCCACGCAGCTCCCTTCACCCTCATCTCCTCTGTAAACTTATGTCCTACGCCGGGATAGCCAACAAATTCAATACTGTTTGTAGGTACTTGGCTCAGAAGCTCCTCACCGGCTCTGAAAGGAACAAGTTCGTCGTCATCGCCTTTAAGTACGAGGATTTCCTTTCCCGCCAGCTTTTCTGCTGAGGGACCTGTGGACTGCACCATCTTGATGAATGTGGGTGGCAGGAGTGTCTCTTTCTCCGCTGAGGACAGGGACAGGTTGTTCAGTCGTCCCTGCATCAACGAAAGGTAGTCTGGACATCCACTGACTGCGACGCCAGCAGATATCAAGGGGTCTGATATTGTAGAGTTCAGCGACTTGCTCAGCGTCATCAAATGGCAATCAGAACACACCTTGAGACAAAGACATGTAGGTGACATGGCCACCCAGAGAGAAACCTGACACGATGACATTCGCCGCCTTCGCTTCTCTATCCTTGAAAATGTATGACGGGAGGATGCGAGCAAGAAGGGATATGTCTTGAGATGTGCCATATATAATTGACCCTT
>AZGZ01000018.1:255059-274548 GCA_001636715.1 Ascosphaera apis ARSEF 7405 | reverse complement strand
AAAAAAAAAAAAAAAAAAAAAAAAAAAAAAAAAAAAAAAAAAAAAAAAAAAAACCCATAAGTGTTCAAACAAAGCAGAGCACATTGCGTCATTTAAAACAGTCGCCATGATGGCTTTCTTTCACCAGAACTGCCCCTGACAATTGGACTCCTTTCTTTTGCCCCTGTACCGCCACTCATTGACCCTCTGCCACTAGCACCCCCTTCTAATTGTCTGAGTGAGTCTATCTTCCTGAGTACTAGCTCCAGCATTTCCTTCCGCTGAATGACATCCAGATGTCTTCTGATCCTCGGGTCCTCCCTCGCGAAACTCTCCACTTCCTCGTGCGTCAGATGCCTTCCCAAGCGTGCATCCAATTCTCGGGGAAAGTGGTAGTAGAACTCCGACAACAACTCGACGTTCAAGAACAAGACAGCAGTAGCGGTCAGTTTGTCCGCCACAACGTCGAGGAATATTTCAGGGCAGTAGTATCTGTTCTTTGACGAGGCACATTGTTTAGAGCGGACGGCCATGAGACGCATCTTCAAAAGATCAGCCCGTTCCCGGAGGAATAGCCCTTCACGACCTGTTATCACCTTGTTAGTCGCAATTCATTCGTTGAGACTGACCCTGAGAGAAGGAATTGACTTACCCTTCTTCAAAAGTGAGGAGCTGAACCCGCCAGCACCACCAGTCGTGGCAGCATCGCCATCAAGCATGATATCCCCCTTTCTGACTTTCTCGATGAAACTCATCACATCCTTCAATTTCCTCTTACCAATCTCTTTCTCAACGTTTGTTAGAGCACCTTCACATGCCCTCAACTCTTCCTTCAACACCCGCCCGATGTTATCCCGTCCCTTACTCCATTCATTATCTTCAACTTCAATCTCGTATTTATATGGTTTTATACAGTTCTCAACCTGGTCGCTAGTTCCGAAGAACCTGTCATTGAGAATGCTTATCGCGGAGTCGGTTATAGCCTTGTGTGCGTATGGGTGATTGGCGAACGTCGAATTTGCAATCAGGTTGTCGACATGTGTCTGTAGTGCATTAGCCACGACAGTTGTAGCTAATCTTCCCACACCTAATTTTGTTAACAGTGATGTGGAAGTGTCGAGCTGTCTATGCCAGTAGGGATTTTCAGGATCAGACTTCGGTAGATCGGATAAGGGGTCAGGGTCAGGCAGAACAGCTGCTAAATCGTCGATAGGCCGATTCCAATATCTCTGAGCAAGAATATCCATGACCCGTTGATCTAGTTCGCGTTTCAGTAGTTCTCTCACTTGTGGCCTGCCGAACCCTTCACTAAATTCTTTGAAGGAATGCTTGAAGCTGTCCAGGCTTTCGGCAAGGTATGACTCTGCAGACAATGGTCGATCATTATATTGAACCTTAAATTCATATGTTGCTTCCTCGAGTTCTTGGAACACCTGGTCCCTGGTAGATGCAAGATTGGCGGTCATTGATTGTTCGAGTGTCTTCATCAAGAGATCTCTTAGCTTGTGGATTCCAGTATTCAACTTTGTCCGAGGCCCAAAAGCTTCAGGATGGCTATTGAAGTATGTTTTCTCATGCTTCATGATATCGTTGATCATGTTTGTGTTCCCCCTTGCGAATAGAGACGAAGACTGTGGTGGTGCACGGCATACAACGCCAACGTACCCTAGGCGCAATGGATACTTTGTGTCCGAAAGCAGAGCCGCTCCTCGTTCAGGATCGACCAGATCCATCTTAGTGATGACGCCGATAGTCCTCTCGCCACGAGGATCAACGCGTCTTGAAGCACGCAATGCGGTCGAATTTGCGAGATCAACGTCTGCAGCTGAGATGGCGAGAATGACATTTGGCGCTTGAATGTATTTGTCGCAAAGATCCGATATCTTCTGCTTCAATTGGGCAGGCTGGTCTCGGCCAACAACTTGGATATAGCCTGGAAGGTCGATCAAGGAAAGGTCTGGAACATTTGGCGAGTAGATTGAAAGCTGTATGGGGTCATCAGAGACGCACTGTCGGTCTGACACCGCGAGGTTGAGGTCTGTCAATGTTCTTTGGATTTGCGAGAAGTCACGTATCTTGCCCAATCCCAATGCGGGGAATTCTCCATATTCAGCACGAGTATCAGGGGTGTTGATGAGTGTGAGTTCAATGGGTCGTCGTGTGACCATGTTTGATCCCTTAGGCAAAAATTCATGACCAACAATAGCTTCAAGCACAGAACTCTTGCCGGAAGATTGAGATCCGATCACAACGATCGATGGTAAAGTCATGGTATCTGACTGGCCGACTTTTTGTAATAGAGACCTGATCTCGATCATTTTGCGTGTCAACAGCATCATTTGCCCGTCAATGGCATTTTGCTCGAGTTTTGCTAGGTCTGATTGCCGCTCGTCCTCATCCTCGTCGTCGTCATATGCCATTCCAGCAGCAGCAGCACCACCACCCAAAGCGCCTGCAGGACCAACCCTGCTTTCCCGTGGTGGCTCACCATTACCTCCTGGTTGACTGCCGTTGCCGTCGCAATTACCATTGGCCCCAGACCCACGCGATCGAAACATGCCTTGCATCCATTCCGGTAGTTCCAGCGAATCCTTCGTGGCTTTCCAGCCGCGCTGTGTCGTTTGTGCAATATCGGTGATCCCATCACCCACTCCCTTCGCGAACCCGCCGACGGTCTCTCCGGCGCCCTTGAAAATATCGGTGATGTAAGTCCCAGCCTGTCCAGCTTGATATTGAATGTATGTTGCGCCAGCAAGCGTAACACCGCCAAACATGGCTGGGACTTTGACGAGACGCAGTGCTAGGCGCGGCAGCAGTCTCGCAAAGGAGATTTGCCGTACCATTGGCACATTATGAATAGAATTGGCAGTGCCGATTTGAGGGCGCCATGGTGGGCGGCCGCGAAGAGGTAGATGGCCTGGCGAAGAAGCACGTATAAGACCACCGCTTGTGGAGTTTAGATGGTGGTGACGGTAATGGAAATGGTGGATCTGTCGAGAGGACTGGGAGTAGAGAAAGAAGCGCTGGCGGGAGGGAGAAAAGATGGAGGCGCGGTGGGAGAGGAGTCTCCCGCTCATGATGAAAGCGCTTTCATGTATTACTTGCTATATGATGCGATGCGATGCGATGAAAAGGAAAGTAAGGTGAGTTGAAATAGGTAGATGAGATGCAATGAGATGGTTTGATGTCAGTCAGTCAGTCAGGGACTCCGCGGAGAGATTTGAATTGGAGCGGATGCGCCGTGGATACTGCTAATTGCGGATACTGCACGTAAACATATACATACGCCCAACCCCTGGTGATGATAATTGGTATGTACAGTAGGTTGTTGCATCATAGCCCGGTTAGATGTTGCGATCGACTTGACGGCTTGCTTACAGTTCTTTGCTGAGGTTATAAAGGCTTGGATAAGATCTGGTGTTTCGATTTCCGATGTTGCGACCCCGTTAAGCATACACAGACGGCTTCACCATGTGCAGGTTTTTGGTATGGATGGATGACACTGGCATCACGATTATCCTTTTTGATAGGTTGAATGTGGAATGAATCACAGACTGACTGGCTGACTGACTGGCTGTCCCAGGTATACAAAGGCAGAGACGATATTCGCCTTAGCAAGCTGATCACTGAACCTACTCACTCAATCCTTACTCAGTCATACGACTCAAGGCTGCGACTGGTATGAAGGACATCTCGCATCTATCCTGAACAATCAGTCAATCAACAGCTACTGACTTGTTCGATTCCAGGACAGGAGACGCCCTGTAAATGGCGATGGCTTCGGTGTGGGCTTCTATACGCCTCCAGATCTAGGCCCTGAACCTTGTATTTTCACCTCAGTTCTTCCTGCATGGAACAATGAGAATCTCGAGCGTCTTGCTGCAAAGACATCTTCTTCATTGATTTTCGCGCATGTCCGAGCTACGACAGAAGGCTCGCTGGCTGAGAACAACTGCCATCCGTTTCAGCACTCTACTTTGATGTGGATGCATAACGGCGGCATCGGTGCTTGGAAATATGTCAAGAGACAGCTGGGAGACTCGCTGAGCGACAAGTGGTATTTGGGAGTCAAGGGTGGCACCGACAGTGAATGGGCTTTTGCTCTGTTCCTCGATCTTCTTGAGAAGGAGGGCGGAGTTGACCCTTCCTCTGCCCCAGAAGGAGGTTTCCCACCATCACTGCTCCGCGATACCATGACATTGACGATCAAGAAAATCAATGACTTCATCTCAAATGTCCCCGAAAAGGACCTCAAAACCGTTGAAAGCACCTCTCTTCTCAACTTTGCCGTCACTGATGGCCATACCGTCATCTGCACCCGTTATGTTGGGTCGAAAAAGGACGAGGCCGCAAGTCTATACTTCTCCAGCGGCACAAAATGGGTTGAGGGGGCTACACCCGGTCAATTCAAGATGGAGAGACATGATAAGGGCGCGGATATCGTTCTTGTTGCATCTGAGCCGTTGACATTTGAACGACACAATTGGGTCACTGTCCCTACGAACTCAGTGCTGACAATACATAAACAGACAGTGTTAATTCATCCCATTATAGATCAGTTTTGGATTGACAACCCAAACACCGATAGGAGTGAAGCACTAGCAGTTTCAAAGGGTTTGGTCAGCAGATATCCTGGGACAACGGTACCGGCTGGGTCTCCTGGTGACGACGCAAGATCCCCCGTCGTGGGTGATGTTGCTAGTCGGGTCGGAGTGACAGCCTAGGATTTGAAGAGATCCTGTCGACGCGTGTTTATCCCGGTTCTATGACGATTTATGAGTTTGCATGATACCATCTTTCGATGACAATTTTTTTTTTTGTTTTCCTTTCCTTTTGAACTGAACATTTTTATTTACAGATAGTATATACAATAGAATGAACTTTGATGCTAATGTTCACTCCGTTGCTGGGAAGTCAAAGTGAAAAGCGTGAGAAGCAGATATGTATACAGCGTATGAAGAGGATGGCAACAAAGGGGTTATACCATTCGGTCTTCTTTTCAAGTTCTCTGCACAGCAAAGAAATAATTCCCATATTTATCCAAACATTTCACCAGCTTCCACCCAAACCCAGGAATATACACTGCTCCTGTGCTTTTGAACTTCGCCATCATAATGGGCGAAGCTGCAACTTCAGCTTCTCCGGTAGCCACCTTCTCTTTCTGAATATCCTGCAGACCCTTTTTCGACCACTCCTCAACTTCATGCGGGCTAACAAACTTATACCAGTCATGCGTTCCCTTCGGCACAACTCCCACTGGCCAGGGTGCTTCGGCGATGACATCATGTAGAACCCATGCTGGAAAAGCGCGTGCTATTGTCGACCCGACAAGCCACCCACCGGGACGCAGCATTGAAAGAATCTGCTTGAGGAAACGGGGCTGAGATGAGTTATGAGGTGAAACGTGCTCAAGGACCTCGAAGAGGGTGATAACGTCAAACTTTGGGGAGGGAGTAGAAAGTGTGGAGGGCAAATCCTCGAGGGAAGTATTGAGGTATTTGAACTTGCCCGTCTTGAGGTGATTGGAGACAGCAGGATCATGCTGAGCATGAGAAGTGGCAATCTTGATCATCATTGGAGTAGGGTCAATGGCAGTAATTGATTTTGCCTGTGTGACTGGTGATAGTCCATCGCGTGCTATATCCTGGGGAATGGTTCTCGCTAGGGATTCAGCGAAAATGCCACCTCCACAACCGATATCCAAGTACTCTAATCCCGCATCTGCCTTTCCAGAGCCATCGGCAGAGACCTTCGGAGCAGGACGTCCTTCAGATAGACAGTCTGCAATCCATTCATGGCGAATGGGGTTCATGAGGTGAAGAATCCGAGAAGGACCAAGAGGGTCCCACCATGATGAGGCAAGGGAGGTGAAATGCGTCATCTCGTCAGTCGAGACAGAGCCCTCATTTGGCATGAAGCCAGCAGCCGTCGAGTGATATCTTGGCTTATTGAAGCTCTGCTTCGAAGATTGAATTGGAGACAGCCTTTGACTTGCATCTTTGGAGATGGAGCTGTAGCTGTAGCTGTATGACCGAGCTCCTCGAGAGGCAGTGATGGGCCGCCACAGAGGCTTGCAGGCGCATTGCGCCGCTCTAGAAGCTGGACGTAGTAAATTTGAAGCCATTGAGTCTGCTGCGATAGTCAGCATCTATTTTCCACATGGTCCGTAGACTAGAACGAGGGGGATGTTTGTGAATGCAAGCAATACATACAAGATAATCCCCTCGATGATAGATGCGGGCCGATAACCTTACCTACGACGACGACGAAGACGACGTCAAGTGGGTTGATGGATCAACGGTACACGGATCGACCGACCAGTTAGGCCTAATCGCTATCGCATCAAAGGTGAATGTCAAGAAAAGAAGCTTAGATCGCCTTCGTCACTTTCGTTGCTTTGCGACAGAGCTGCCTGTCATCAAATCCAAGTCTTTCAAGCTTGATAGTCTCGGCCACTGTGGATATAGTCCGTCGCATGCATCTGCAGAAAGCTCACGGTTATCATATCATCATTCCCTGATATACTGAATCTCTTGCACCGATGTTGCATGACCTTTTCTTCTGCTCTTTCTTTTAACGACAAACGAGAAGACGGGGATACTCATATCCTCTGCAGCATTCAAGGTCGACTGCGCATTAAGGGCCCGGGTTGAAGTAACGCCCACTCATCAGCCTGCTTCAAGGGACAGCTTGACACTCAATCATACGACTGATACGTGAACAGCAATGCTCACCCATATATCACATTCAGCAGCATCTTTGCTGTTGCTCATGATCGCACTCGTCATATCATGCGCCGCCGCAGAACACACCTCCAACTGGGCTGTCCTTGTCTCGACATCCCGCTTCTGGTTCAATTATCGCCATCTGGCCAATGTCCTCTCCCTATATCGGACCGTCAAACGTCTGGGCATTCCAGACTCACAGATCATCTTGATGCTCCCTGATGATATGGCATGCAACCCGCGAAACATCTTCCCCGGCACAGTGTACAACAATGCGGATCGCGGACTCGATCTGTACGGAGACAACATTGAAGTTGATTACCGCGGGTATGAAGTCACAGTTGAGAACTTCATCCGACTACTTACGGATCGCCTGGACGAAGACGTGCCCCGAAGCAAGAGACTAGGGACCGATGCAGGAAGCAATGTTCTTGTCTACATGACAGGCCATGGGGGAGACCAATTCTTGAAATTCCAAGACAGTGAAGAAATTGGAGCATGGGATCTGGCCGATGCATTTGGCCAAATGTGGGAGAAGAAGCGGTATCATGAACTTTTGTTCATGATCGATACTTGCCAGGCCAATACCATGTTCAAACATTTCTACTCGCCGAATATTGTGGCAACGGGATCAAGTGAGGTCGATGAATCGTCGTATTCGCACCACGCAGACGGTGATGTTGGGGTTGCGGTCATCGATCGATGGACGTACTATATCCTTGAGTTCCTTGAGACACAAGTCACTACACCCAATTCGAAGCTCACATTGGGCGACTTGTTTGACTCATACGATCAGAGCAAGATTCACTCAACCCCTGGTGTTCGATGGGACCTGTTTCCAGGCGGCGAGCAAGCTGGCCGACTACGTACCGTCATGGATTTCTTCGGAAACGTCCAAAATGTGGACGTCGATAACTCGTCGGACATGGTGGGACTACAAGATGATCTTGTTGCTATCTCTAAACTCGTGGAGGATTGGAAAAAGATGGAGCAAGACCTATTCAATACCACAACAACTGCGGACTCAGCCAAGCACAAAGCCAATGGGCACCCATCGCCGCGACAAAAGCAACCGAACGATGTACTACGTGTGAAGAGGACGGGGACCTGGAAGAATCAAATGACGGGGATCGCCGTTCTCGCAGGACTTGGAGCTGTTTGGTTTGCTGGATCGATCATTGGCAAGAAGTAATTTCATGAAGCGTCTTACGATCACTTTCAAATGACTGTTTTTCTGCACATATAGCATGCATATAATACCTATTTCCCTTCATCTGCCAGACTTGACATAACCATCAGATCTAACATACGTAGTTCAACATGCTCTGCACTACAACGCATGCAGCTCCCTTCTCACCCTGACATCCCTATCAGCCAGCGGTGTAATCAGCACGCAGCATCACCAGGGTATTTCCTGTTGTACCGTACATGGGTCCAGGCTACCCGTACAGAGGAAGCTCCTGCGGGTCCACGCCATCTCTCTTCCCGTCCAGATCTCAGAAATCTGTACTCTTCAAACAATTTCAGCACCGCTGGGTTCAAAACCATTTCAGGTTCTTCACCTCGACCCGTATCGCAAGCTTCTCTCTCTCTCGCCATCACCTGTTCATGATCATGGCTGAATGTTAGAGTCAATGGGCCCTCTTGACGATTCACAAAGCATGGCGACAGAACATGGCCATCTCGACAAAGGCAATAGATGAGCATGACTATCGCAAGGGCCAAGGCGAGAGCAAGACTCAGGGGAGCTTCGAGGAGAACCGCAGCAATGGCGCAAAGGAGATTATGAGTGATGGATATAGCCAAGGGAGAACGCCCGTCAGTGGCGGTGGTGGTGGTGATGGCTACGCTGACGACGAGGGCAATGGCCGTCTTGCAAGGACAAGCGCAAAGGATACTCGACAAGACGAGGAGCTTGCCTCTGAGAGAACGAATGGGCAATCTCTGAATATTAGCGATAGGGAAAACATCAATCCAACTGATGCTACCGCGACTGGCTCACGAAGCCTACGAGAAGGCACTCCTACAATTCGCACGACTTCTTTGGATGGAACAACAGGCGGCACCTCTTGCTCTTCATTTCCACCACTCCCTCAGACGAATCTTTTACTACGGCCTGCACCTTTTCACAATACTTTACCAGAGCATCAACCACAGCAGTCGATGCAACAGCATCGCAAAGTTCGAAAACGACGCGCCTCGTCTCTTCGAAAAGCCGCTCTCATTCTTGGAAGTCGGGAACGTGAGCGTGAGCGAGAACGTGAACGTGAACGCAGTCGTACTGCAACTACAGCTGCTACCGCAGTCTCTGCAAATACTTGGAGTTGTGATCGTGTTAATAGCCACGGCCTTCTTGACAGCGTTGCAGATGTGGCCCCAGGGGAGTCAATGCCTCAGCAGCCGTCATCAGGTGCAGTGGCAGGGGCAAGCACAAGGTTAGATGACCAATCGCAATTGCATGCGCAAAGTGCAAGAACCCCAGGTGGTGAAGAATTACGTTTTGGCAGGCGCAATAGGGGCTATTCTACAGGCAGTCCACGGCGCTCAGGGCCGGCAGCAGCAGCGTCATCATCGCTGTTTTTGTTCTCAACACCACCGACGACCACGCCGCCTAAGGAAAGCCACTCAGGATCTACAGGGCTTGGTCTTCCAAAATTTCGCCACAGGTTACGGTCACATTCTGAAACACAACCTGCTCATGGTGATAGCAGCGGCCAATTGAACGGAAAAAGGTACGACTATACGCAATCGCAGCCTACTGGTGTGCCAGTAGACGAACCACATAAGTCTGCTCCTTGTTCTCCTGAAGCTTTTGCGTGTGAAGCATTCTGTCATACCAGCCAAAAGCAAGAGCAGACTCCGTATCCCGAAAGACTCTATATATCTGAAAACCAGTATCAAGATCATTCACAGAGCCCTCTTCAAAAACAGATCTCGACAAAGAAGTATTACCAGCAAGAGTGCGTGGATGGCCCTTCCGTGATGTTTACACATAATGCGAAGCCGCAACTGTCAGGTCGGATAATCCAAAATTCACCGAATCAAACACAAGTATTTGGTGAATCAAAAACTAATGCTACATCGCCATTGTCACCAAAATCATCTTTTCTGAGAAGAGATCATCACACGAGCTCTTCTACAGTCAAGCAGCATCCGCCTATCACTGCCACAAAAAAGCTAAGCAGTAGCGTCACGTCAACTTCTGCGGGTACCTCCCATCCAACATCTCCACTGGCCCTTCCAGCGACTACTGCATCACCCGTTCCTGCTGCTGGTGCTGCTCTAGGGGATCCAACAGACGAGCCGTGGGACTATACGGAGACTGAACGCTGGGGATGGTTTATTCTGATAGTGACGTGGATCGTCTTTGTGATAGGCATGGGCAGCTGTTTCGGGGTCTGGAGCTGGGCATGGGACGTCGGTGAGACCCCATATGCGCCTCCAGAACTTGAAGACGATCCCACTTTGCCAATCGTCGGGTACTACCCTGCGCTCATCATCCTGACGGCCGTCATGGCATGGGTTTGGGTGGTCGTTGCGTGGGTGGGGATGAAGTATTTCAGACATGCTAATATAGTCGGGGAGGAGATGTAGAGGACTGGCATGGCTCAGCGGTCGTTCATTGTTGCGAACTTGGAGCCAATTCCGCATCTAATATGTATTCCAGGCTTGTACAGTAATAACCACATAGTAATAGAAAGCATCACTCTGTATACTGAATGTTCATCATGGCTCTGAACATAGGCTAAGTATATTTGTATTGTACGTTCAGGGCGGGCCATGCCAAGACCCCCGACGTCACACCTATCAAGCCTTCAGGGCCATCGTCACCTAACTTCAACATCACCATTGATCAACATCAACGCTGTGATATCTGACAGACGCAACCTCCACCCACCATCTTCAAAGTACAAGCCCAATCCACTAGGATCTGATTGCAAAGCTACGGGCAACTTCACACAATGGGCTTCGACCTTTCGGCCTGGACAGGCCAATTGCAGCAGATTAATACTGGCGTCGCCCGCGATGAACAGAAGCCAGATGCATACATCTCGCTGCTGAACCAGTTGCCCACCGTTTCATTGGGCGATGAAGAATTCAGGACAGCATACCTCTCATGGCTAGACTGTGTTCTTCGCGATTCTATACTTGTTCAGACAAAAAAGAAGCTGTTCGATACATGGGCTAAGCCATTGCAAGACGCAACTCCGGAAGAGTCAATAACCGTTTCGAATGCTCTACTTGATATGTTTGCTGCCGTTTCGCAGGAGACTACCATTTCACCAACACAACTTGCATTAATTAAAGCTGCCCTGGCAGAAATGGAACCCGCTGTTCGCGACATTCTGGCGACTGCATACGAGGAGACAGAGCATTATGTGGAAGCCGCCAGGGTACTGGAACGGATCGCCACAGATCGTTGGAACGATACTGACAAGGCAAAACTATACATCCGCATTGTGCGGAATTATATTGAAGAAAGCGATCTAGTATCTGCCGATGTGATGATGAACCGAATCAGGAATCTATCTCCCGACGCTATTGACAAAAGCACGACTGAGGGGCGAATACTCAAGATCCATTTCGATCTTTCTCAAGCAAAGATTCTCGATTCTAAGCGCAAATTCCTTGAAGCGAGTAATGAGTATCTTATGGTCAGCTTTAGTTCTGTCGTTGCGGAGGAAGATAGACTGCAATCCCTCTCTGCGGCGGTCATATGTGCTATTCTTGCGCCAGCCGGTCCCGCAAGATCAGCCATGTTATCCAGATTATATAAGGATGATCGTGCGGTCCAATTAACATCCATATACGACATGCTTGAAAAGATTTTTCTCGATAGGATACTATCTCCTGAGGAACTACAAGCGTTCTCTGCTAAGCTTGCGCCTCACCAGCTCGCCATGACTAAGGACGGATCAACAGTGCTCGACCGTGCAGTTATTGAGCACAATCTTCTCGCTGCGAGCCGCATTTACTCAAATGTCCATGTCAATGATCTGGGAACTTCCATACTCAATCTAAAAGATGACGCAAAAGGCACCGCGGGAGAGAAAGCCGAGATGTATGCATCACGGATGTTAGAACAAGGCCGTATGGTTGGATGCATTGACCAGATCGATGGTGTACTATATTTCGACACCCCTAAGGGGCAAATGCTGAACGAGTCGGATCGTAGGGCGAAAGTGAGAGATGCTGCTATTCAGAATATCGCCCAAGATGTGGAGAGAGTGGGTGCGTCAATCATCGAACAATACCCAGTAAGTGAAACATTGCTTCGTCTCTCCAGTTGATTGGTATTAATATTCGTACAGGAACTGGCACGTGTCCAGACCCTTCAGTGATTCATTGAAAGTCTGGAAAGATGCTCAAGAACCACAAATCGGTGGATATCGTTAATTTTATGACCGTCAGAGCCCGGCTCATAGTAAGGCCTGGCCCTCCAATGACGAACAATCGCTGGGGTTGCAATGATTCTTTTTCTAAAGACTGGACTATTACACAAGGGAAACAAACCAATGGTGTTATACATCATTCAACAACATATCGTGAGACTTTGGTTTGGCATGCATTTACTCACTCACAAGGGCTTTGAAAAGGATTGCAAGAGGTGCGGCTACTTGCCATCTGGCGATGCTGCTTTCAATCGAAAAAAAAAAAAAAAAATCATTTGCTCGTGTCTTGTACTCAACTACAGCATCATAAGCAGATGAAATTGAATTTCCATTGAAAGACGCAGCAAACATATTCAACTAAACAACTCAATTTGGTGTTTCAAATCACTTTTGATGGGATGGAAATCTGGGATTCCGCAAGCTGCGTTGCACAAACTAGCCCTTTCAAGGGCGAAACAGTTCTATGGTACACCGGAAAAAGCAGTAGCCGCTATCATGTTGCTTGACCAATTGTGATAGGTGCGTGATAGGCGCTGATCTTTAATCTTGCTCCTCTTGAACTTGATCGGCTGACAGTGTCCTGGGTCGCAGTGGTAAGTTTGCAGTACACTCGGGTCGACACTCGTGCTCTCCTGAATTCACGCCAAGCAAGTCTGCTACTTGAGCCACTACTTGCGATCTGAACCATTCCATCATTTCCGACCGATGTGTCTGGTCCGACAAGGGCAATGATTGCACTCTTCGCGTGATGGCAGCCGAGAGTTCTATGAGGAAGTCATTGGCCTCGTCGTAGCCGTCCGAATTGTTTTGTGAGGGCCCAAAGTGTGGTTGCGCTGACGCTCCAAAACTCAGGCTAAGACGAGGTGCCGAGGCTGGTGAAGTAGGAATGTCTTGACGCAACCGAATTGGAGCACCGGGGCGGTAACGCCCACCGTTGTCGACAAAATAGAGGCTGCCAATCAACCTTTCCCACTGTTTATCACCAATCTTCAATGGCAGCGTTTCGAGCCGCCCAGATAACTCTACGAGGCTCTCCCTGATCAAGCGTCGTTCCCTTCTCCTGAGGGAATTGGCATGCCTTTCGAAATTGAACAGAACCCGTTCAATCTCGTTCAGGGTCCTCGCATTTTTGAAAGCATACTCGGCCTGTCTCGATCTGAGACAAATTCCATGAAAAGTCACTTTGAAGATTATCTCTATCCGGGCCTGTATATGGCGAAGTGCGCTCAGGAGGCTGTGGCAGAATACCGGGTCAAGGGCTTTTGTGTATGACTCTGCACATGCACTCAGATTTGTTCTCGTCTCAGCCATCCGTCGTATGTGCTGATGCATCATCTGCAGTCTGGCTGCTTGAAAATGATCGATCATCTCGTCTCGTGCGTGGATGACGTCAACTATCACCTTGTCCCTGCATCCAGTTGCCTCCACCGGCACAACATCGGTATCGTCGATCTCTGAATCTGTGGAACACTCTTCACGGGTATCCAAGCTTCCGTCTGTCGATTTACAGGGCAGAGACGTGAAGGATGCATGTTGAATTCGCGACGCTCGACGGCGAAGGTTGCGCCTCAATGACTCACCGATACCAACCATTGCAGACGGGAACATCTCCTGCCAATTTGAAACCCAAACTGAGAAGGTGCTCAATAAGCAAGGTACGACAATGAACTTTTGAGCAAGGGGAAAAAACAAGAAAGACAAGCGAAACGAGCGTGGTTCAAACTCAGAAGAATAATGATACACTGCTAAATATGCATGATAAATATGCAGTTGGTGCCGCTGCAGTTGCGAAACGAATGATGTTGTTGTTTGTCGTCATGACCGGTCAAAATCGTTGGACGAGTTGTTCAAATGTACCCCTCCATGCAATCAATCCGGCTGGTGCAGGAAGGAGCTCGTGAGGTAATAGAGTCCGTCTTCTCCAGGAAGTTGCCATACCAAGGCAGGAAGGAGCAAGACGGAGCAAGGTGGCTTGACTCAAACATCTATGCCATATGCCATTATATTCCGGATGGAACCAAGCATCCATCAGAAGCTTTCTTATCATAAGTACGATTCTAAGTCAATTGCTCAGGCCTGCCCTTGGCAAGCAATAAGTGGTCTGTCCCTCAGCCTGTCTCATGGCATCTAAACATCTTCTGCATGGTTCGGGTATCTTGAGTTTTCACAACGAAGCGATAGGGTAGAGTATACAAGTGCTACCCTGACAGAAGGGGCGAAATTGGATTTGTCTGTAACGCAGATCCGCTCCAAAACCGTTGGAGAACACCCCCCATGCCTTAACCTGAGTGACATACGCAACGCTCTTCGGCCCCTGCGTTCACATTTCCTCCGACTTTGCCACACACACTTCAGTTGAGTCAATTGCAGTCCAAACAAGGTTCAGTATGAGCTAGGTTTGATCGTCCAGGGAAGCTGTAGCTTAAAATGGATTGGGCCAATCATGTCGGGAATTAGGACTGTCATTGACACAAGCACGCGCAGACTTGCGCTAAGGATCGGCAGATCCGGGTTGTTAACCGACTGTTAGGAGGGGACGTTGCTCTTCTGTGGCAATGCTACAGGGCTGCTGCGCTGCAGGATCGATGCCAGCTGGTTTCACTTACAATGATTGTTCTAGACAGGCATTTACGGCAATTGAAAGTACAACGGGTGTACCAACCTTCTCAGGTATTGCGTTGAAGGGATCTCTTTGAGGGAAACTCCCCACAGACAAAGCAAAAGCTTTCGTCGTTTGTCAATGAATCGCAGGGATACTATCAACAGCTGGGTCTGTTTGACAAGATGCGTGTACATCTTGATTTCCCCTCTTTGCAGCGGCTTGGGCTCAATATATAAATCTGGAGATCGCTCCTGTCATTCGAAGATCTGGCCCATCACCAAAAATTCCGAGTCAAAACCAGATCATAGCGACCAATACACACATTCAACATAATCAAAATGCAATTCCGTACCGTTTTAATGGGTTTCCTGGCATTGGCCTCTGCCCAATCTGAGGCACCAACAGGTAAGACAGCTTTCCACCGTGGATGTTGTCAACGCAGTTCTTTACCTAACATGACCTCATTTGACAGCCGTATACAAACGAGGTGGTATTGAGCTGGTTTACTCAATGTCTACCGGCCCCTTAACTGTTACTATGGGCCCAGACTATCCTACTCAAGCCCTAAAAAGGGATGATGATGTACTCATCACGGTTGTCCCATCAAGTGTGCTGGCTGAATGGGAGAGGGATCCTTGGAAACGAGGTCTTGATGAGACCGCTATGGTCACCCCAACACCTGTTCCACAAGCATACTTCGAGAGGGATGAAATACCACAGGTAATGAAGAGGTGCAACGGTCGGAACACATTCGTCACCATGCCCTCTGACCGCATCCCAAGTCCCACCAGATAGTCGACGGATCGGTTGGAAAATTACGAAATGTGACGAATTGGAAGAACAGCTGCTTACTGGCTGATGATGCTCGAACCCACCCTTCTGCAGTAATCGCTGGCTCGATTCAACAGACCTTCCCCCCCCCCCTTGACTTACTTGACGCCCTGGCTGCTTTGCAATGGGTACTTTCTCTCCTGCTTGGCTGGACTTATAACCAAATGTGCAATGATTACTTGATCAAGACTTTGCGACCAATTTTGCTTCATTCTTGATCTTCAAAGCTACAGTTTTTTCACTTGTTTGTTAGGAGTCAATACATCGTCATGATCATGAATGATATTTCTATCCATCGATATTGCGTCCACTATAAACTGAGAGCACCTCAATTGATACCCGGGGATGAAGCGCTGGTTGCCTAAGATCCGAAGAGACTCTTCACTTTCTCTCTCACGTGTTTGTTTGATTTATGGCGTCGCAGGGTATCCTTCAGAAGTCTTCGTTTCATTTTCTCTTCCCCATTGCCGGCTTCGATGGGATCGCAAAGCCTACAATCAGGCGTGTCAAGAAGATAAGTTGTAGCATCTATGGCCGCCCTGGACGTTTGGCTTTCAAGCTTATGAGTGGTGCCAAGTTCCTGGCTAACCTGTGGGCGTGATGGTCTCCTAACCGGAATTATAGCTGGGCCATCGTTCCTGAAAGTCATATCCATGAATAGAGCAAGCAACATTTTGCGGCTCATGTCCTTTGCGATCAAGGGACAGGTAAGCGAAGGCTGTTGATTTGATGATATGGGTGGCCTTTCACCAGCAATCATTGATTCCATAGCTCCTTGCATCTGCCACATATATGAAAAGTAGTTTGCGAAATGGCGCTCCTGGGTTACGGCTGATAATGGAATATTGGCCCTGAAAAGACGCACCGGATAGTCCAGGGGTTTTATAGTAAAGATTTTCGACTCGAACTCTTGCGTCTTGTCAAGGTCATGCTCGACTCGGATGCAATTAACCCATACATCGTCAACCAGACGATATACAACCCATAGTTCACCAAAACGATGTTTTTCCTTTTCTGGAAACTCGACATTGCCAACATATATCACCCGTGTCCCAGGAGTCAGCTGAGCAAACTTGTGAGTGCTGGCGCAGGACCACACATTATGTAAATGCGAAACAGTCCTAATGGCTCCTGACGGATAGGTCAGAGCCCTCTCATGATTCTGCAGAGAGGCATTCATACCGCCGGTCGTTGCCGCGGTCATTGCGGGGAATTGATGGCAATTGACCCCAATAGCAGTAAGAATCTCGCTCTTCGGTTGAAATCCTGGCACACTGATCCGCGATGTAGGAGCCCCCCTACTAGGAGATGCCGTGCCGGAGCCACACTCATGTGAGTTTGCTCGACTCCTATGCTCACTAGGTGTCAATCGTATGTCTTGGGCGGGTGATGAGCCATCTTCTTCACAGGTTCCAACAGACGTTCCATCAAGAACTTCAACCCGCCAGACAGGTGGTCGATGGTGATATTCTGCCTGGCGTCGCCCAACGCAGCAAAACTCTTCGTCTTCTTCCTCGTCTGTAGTATGTGGCTCTTGGTTTGGGGGTGTTTCGGGAATCATAATTTCCTGATCAATGGGAGCGCCAATGTCTTCTGAAGAAAGAGGTTGCCATCGCGTCGCAGATACATGACGTCTATCACTGTCCATTGGTGAATTTTGTCCTTGTATGCGACTCATATCGGATACTGGAGTGAATTAGCTCTCAGTAGAGAATGCAATCTGCTCGTGTAAAAAAAGATTTGAGACTGTTGGCGCAGAAACAGGCGTGTCCTAATACACTTCATGCCTCCCTACATGGTTCCAAATTGTGCTCGAGAAGAGCAGACAATAATGCTGTCGTGGATCGTTCTTTCCTGGAGTCCTTTCGTGTAACAATGGCCACAAATCATGGACTCAATTCTATCAGGTACATCACGTCTTCTTGAGACGGTGGTGCTCTCCATATTTTTGCTGCATCAATGTCCAACGGGAGATTGGTCACAGATTGTGGTGGCACTGTGCTGGGTAACAGATGTAGTTCACTTATTTGTGACTGAGAAGGGTGGGTGAAAATGTGTCATTGGTTCCCATAATCATTGTTGAATGTAGCTGTAAAAGGGTATCATTGCAAAATACAAACATAAATTGTCTCAATTTTGTGAGGCATCTTCCATCTCTTTAACATATCTTCTTTCGCGAATTGCTTTTCCCTTGAATTGGATGAATATAGTCGGCAGAAGACTGCATGCTGCGACTATTCCAGCCATCAAGCCACCAGCGCCACGAAGGCCAAGGTTATTGAACATGTCGGGAAACCATAGCGGACCTGCAATAAGAACACTGGTAAGTTTCGGGTTCATAAAAGCTTCTAGAAACATATGTGGGTTAGCCTTACCAAGGAAGCCCCACGTGCTGCGGATAAGGTTGATGAAGACACCAACGCCGGCTGAGTGATTGTGATGGCAATCGACGGCATAGGTTGTGCAGACTGTGGTGATGATTTGGTTACCGAACGACGAGATGGCCAGCCCGATGATAGGGGAGACATTGTATGATTTGATGGAGTCGGTCTGGACAGTGAAGACAACAAGCCCGCAGATGACAGTGGCATAGCCAAGGTAGGAAAGCCAAAGACGGAACTCGGGTTCTGGATGCTTGGTGTTGCCAGATCTTTTATAACCCCAACGCATCCAGCTATCGCTTCCTATGCCACCCAGAACTTCACCAAGGACTGATCCAATAATGAGTGCAAGGAAGTTCAATCCGATCTGCTGAGGATTGAAGTGGAATCGGGGTGTGAAGATCTGTGGAATCTCCACTGTACCCATGACATTCGCAAAATTGAAGACAATAGCATAGGAGATTGCTGGTAGAAGGATGTTAGGAAACGCAAAGAGTTTGATAAAGCCAGTGAAATCTTGCAGCGAGAGTGGCTTCGGTCCTTTGCGCCCAAAGGTGAGGTACTGCTTCACGAAGGAACCGCCCTTCTTTTCACCTGCTTGTGGTGGTTCCACAGCAGCCTGAGGCTGTTCTCTGTTGTATAATGTTTCCGGTGAGAGGAAGATATATAGAATAAATTGAACCGCATTTGTTATCGCAAGGATCCAGTAAATCCATTGCCATGATCCTGTATGATAGGCAACGAAGCCCATGATGAAGGGGCCTGTTGGGGGTCTATTTATCCAATCAGTCAGTCACATGTACGGCAAGTGGAAATGCTTGAATAAGTGTCCTACCCAAGAGTGACCATCAACGTCCAGATACCCATCTTCGATGCTCTTTGTGATGCAAAATAGGATTCCGTCACAACAGCGCTGCTAATTGCGATAGCAGGCGAAATCATCATTGCACCAATCACACGTACGACGACTTGCGTCGCGTAGGAATATGCGTAGGCATTTCCAAGATTACAGGCGAATGAGCCTAGAGCTGAAATTAACCAGATTGGCCTGCGTCCAAATCGGTTCGAAATTGGTTTCCAGAAGATTGGTGAGACACCCAACACTAAAATTTGGATACTAGTGAGGTAGGACGCCTGTGTCATG
Source organism: Ascosphaera apis ARSEF 7405 (assembly GCA_001636715.1). Lineage (NCBI taxonomy): Eukaryota > Fungi > Ascomycota > Eurotiomycetes > Onygenales > Ascosphaeraceae > Ascosphaera > Ascosphaera apis. The sequence goes on along the minus strand of AZGZ01000018.1, from coordinate 255,493 downwards.
GAGATGTGAAAGATTTCTGAAAATGTTTCGTATACGGGGATGACCGAAGCTGCTGTGAATGTTGTCATCATCGCATGGAAGGAAATCAACACCAAGTTGATATCTTTCTGCAACAGACGTAAAAGCAGTTGTTAATAGAAAGTCTTAAAAAAAGTTTGGGTCAGGGCAGCCAAGCTACCTTCCATGACGGCCAATTGAGCGGGTCCGCAGGGTCCATGCTCGGTATAGGATCAAGATCGAGTGTGCCATGCCTAGCAAGAAGATACTCGCGATGTTCTGGCGACAGTGCACCATTTTCAAGGTGGTCGGCCGTCACATTTTCATCAAAGATGACATCCTCCTTTTCAATTTCAACTGAATCAGATGATTGTTTGGAGCCCATTTTTATTGGTAGGACTGTCTTTCAGGTTTTTGCGTCAAGCAGTGATTCTAAG
>AZGZ01000018.1:161939-179065 GCA_001636715.1 Ascosphaera apis ARSEF 7405 | reverse complement strand
GGTACATCTCATTTTCATATATGCAATCTGCACAAATCATCTCGAGCATGGATTTTCGTCTCCCCACTTGTGCCATCATAATTAATAATTTCTGCCTGTGACTCCATCTCCATCTCTCTCTTCTTCCTCTTCTTCTTCTTCTTCTTCCATCACTTCCTTTTTTTCCTTCTCAAATCCCCTCAATTGACTGTGGCTCCTCATCTCCTCTCAAGCACGCCCGTAACATTTGCAAGTAACTGAAATCCTTTCTCAATCTCACTCACGAAAGAAATAAATCAAGAAATCATTTCAATATGGTCAAAGCTGGTACGTGTGCTCCTCCTTTTATACCCTCTCGTCTCGTCTCATCTCGGCTATGCCTGTCCTCCTACCTTGAGGGACGACAGGCACGTCTGTTCTCTCGCTTCTGCTCTGCCCGCCAATCAAGTCATGTCAAGTCAAGTCAAGTCACTGACACCTTGTCTGTTCTTTCTCAGTTGCCGTTCTCCGTGGAGACTCTACCGTCAAGGGCACCGTCACCTTCGAGCAGGCTGACGCTAACACGCCCACCACTATCTCGTGGAACATCACTGGCAACGACCCCAACGCTGAGAGGGGCTTCCATATTCACCAGTTCGGTGACAATACTAACGGCTGCACCTCTGCCGGCCCTCACTTCAACCCTTTCTCTAAGACCCACGGCGCGCCCACCGACGAGGTCAGACACGTCGGCGATTTGGGTAACATCAAGACTGATGCCCAGGGCAATGCCGTCGGCAGCACCACTGACAAGTTGGTTCAGTTGATTGGTCCCGAGAGCGTTCTTGGAGTAAGTTATTTTGTTTCTATTCATTCCGGCCAGTACTGACAAAGCATCTCCAGCGCACCGTCGTCGTCCACGCCGGTACTGACGATCTCGGTAAGGGTGACAACGAGGAGTCCAAGAAGACCGGCAATGCTGGCCCTCGCCCAGCCTGTGGTGTCATTGGCCTTGCTGCTTAGATATAGAAGCAGAGAAGATATGGTGTTTACGATCAAAACTAAAATAGTTATGCTGAATTGAATTGATAAATTTGTATTTGCCTTAAGCTTGTGTTTTTCTCATGGTCTGTTAACAGCCAAGAACGGTCATACATATCGTAGAGATGAATGGCATGACTAGTAAGAAAGTCTTAACAAGCGTATCATGTCTTCCACGCTTGTCATTGTTACTCTGTTTCGTATGTGTAATGTGGGCTGATTCTGACTTTTCTCGATGAGTGTTATCGGAAAGGTCAAAAGAGAGGGGAAGACCCTAACCGCCCCTCCCTCTATCACATCCCTCACTTACACACTCTCTTGCAACCCAACAACGACACAATTTGACCTCAATGCACCTTTCTTTAACCCAAACTAATTGAAGACGCCTGCAATTGAAGGCCGTTTATCGACCACTCTCAAGCATGGCCCCAGAAACTCCTTTCGAAGGGCGCCAGACCAGGTCCCGCGGTCGTCCACGGAAGACTGCTGATGCTTCACCCGAAAGCGGCGAAACGGCCACGACTCCTACCACAAACACTACGACTGTCGCTGATATCACTGCTACTGCCGATTCTACATCTGCAACGGCCAATTCCGAGAACGATGCCCAATCTCAGAGAAAAGGTCGCGGTAGACCACGAAAGCGTCCGTTAGAGGACACTTCGATCGTGGATTCCCCATCTGCCGTGTCCTCCACGCGTGCTAAGCGCGGAAGGAAAGCTGCTGCCGCTGCTGCTGCTGATGATGATGCTACAATTCCTCCACCGGCTGTTGAGAATACCGCCGAGAAGCAAGATGCAACCGCGGAATCCACAGAAGTGCCAGCGAAGAAGGGCAGAGGTAGGCCCAAGAAGGACTCTGTGAATGAGGGCAAGGCTGCTGCCGCCAAAGCAAAAGCCACTGAAAAGGCAAAAGCCGATAAGGAGAAGGAGAAAGAGAAATTGAAGAAACAGAAAGAGAAGGAAAGAGAAAAGCTGAAGAAGCAGAAGGAGAAGGAAAAGGAGAAGGAGAAGAAAGCAAAGGAGAGAGAGAAGGCGAAGAAGTTGAGGGAAAAGGAGAAGGAGAAGGAGAAAAAATTGAAGGAGAAGGAGAAGGCCAAACTGCAGAGACAAAGGCAGCGGGAGAAGGATATGAGAGATAAGGCACGCGAGAGGAACAAGAAACTGAAGGCAAAAGAAAGGCAGGAAGAGAGAATTCGAAGGGCCGCCGGCCTGTTCAACTCAGACTCCCCTGAGCCAGCGGAATCTGGACGAATGTTCGGTCAAGATAAGGGAAGGACGCTCCATGTTAATGCTGATGAGGACGTCTCTGATTCTGCAATTGAGCGTGCATTGACTGCCCTCAACCGAAGCAATAAAAGAAAAAACAAGAAGGGTAGTACACGTGCTGATGTCGACGACGGTGACGATGAATGGGCAACAGAAGATGAGGCTGAGAATCTAGGTATGAATCTACCTCAGGAGACCATGATCGGCCAGTACAAACTCAGTTGCGAAGAAGTCCAGGATCAATGGCCGGATGATGCGAAGAATATGAAGCTGGCAATCATGAGAAACAAGGCTGTGGACTCGGCAGGTACAGGGTTCATCGCCAGCTTTCATCTCGGCATTGTGGAGGGCACTATGATTTTGGCGGGCAGTGTTGAAGCTGCTCAAAAGATTCGGAACCAAATATCAAGTGATGCTCTGGTTCCTATCAAGAGACCAAGCTTTGATATCGATGGAGAAAGACCGGAAGATTACGAACCACGACACAATCGTCTCTTCTTCCGCTGGAGAGGCAGAGAAACCGGTGAAGGCAGCATTTCAACTGATAACTACTACGACAAAAACAACGGCTACATTGATTTCATCATTCCTGAGGAAGCTTCTTCAGAACCGGTGAAGATCAAGGGAATCATCGACGATGTCGAGGGGATTGGAGGTCCACTCACTTTTGAAGGGCACAAGACCAAGGACACCGGTGGCAAAAAGCCCATGAGCTGGAAATCTCTAGGCGAGGATGAGGTATATGACGGGCCTGGGATGATGGTCTTTTAGAGTCTTGCTCCACAGCAATGATCTACTTTTGAATAGCACAGGGTTTTTGAATTACTCAATGTTGATTTCTGGCTATACATTTTAACCTTTCTCAATTTAATTTTGTATTGTCGCTTCCATTGATGGGCATGATTTTCGGACGATGTTGAGCCATTCGACGTTGATTGAACTGGCCTTTTGATCTTCCATTTCTTTTGACTGAACAGCTCTACGCAAATGCATGATGGATCTTGGTTAACGTGAAAAGTATCATCAGATTTCATATATTGGTATATCGATACAAACTGCCTGGACTCTTCCTCGGCTGAGCTCCTTAGGAACGTTTCTCATGGCTATCAAAGTGAAAACAAATTAAATCAATTGCAAAAATATTCTCGAGTTCGAATGCATTTCGCGAGCAGCACATAACAGAGAAAGACATACTTATGGCCGCTCAGTTCTTCCACATCAAGTTAATCTGCTTTTTGGTGGCTATGGGTTGTAACATAGCAACGCCCACTGCCAATCCCACCACCGTCAGGACAAGCTGGACTTTATTGAATCCCTTGCCAAGAACATCAAATGCCATACTAGGATGAACTCTAGTACCGAAAAGATCTAGATCGCCAAAGGCAAATATAAGACCAGTACTCTCTAACATTGTTGGGCTTGTAATGATATGTTTGACGTTTCGCACATCGCGAGCGTGAGATAGATACCATCGTCCATCAATCTCAAGGTAAGGGGCGTAAGGAATGAGGCCCTCTTCTGTTTCAGCAGGGGTAGGATCGCGGCCCACAGGACGACGAGCATTGAGCATGATCCGAGGAATTGCGGCAAGAGAGCCACTCTCGGGCAAATAAACAACGAGATTCCTCATTGTGATGCCCTGTCTCGTTTGCGTTGCCGCCATGATAGAGATGGGCTCGGCAATGATGAAGGACTGGCGGATGACATGTGGCTCAGGAACGGGAATGTTCGTATAATTAACCGCATTTCCTAATTCTCCGCGGTCATTCTTCAGGGGCGACTCGTAGAGCTCGTTAATCACGAGTTGGTAGCCCTTGGACTTCGATTTCTCAGAGACATCCGCAAAGAGGGAGTAAGCAAACCAGTTCTCCGAGATGGCAGAGGCAATGGGCTTGGTGACGTCAACGTTGACATGATTCGCGGAGTGTAGAACCTGACCAGACACACCGTTCAAGAGATAGAAGGTGACTGACGATTGACCCACAGCCGTGACTAGAATGAGATTCGGGTTAAGGTATTTGTATAGAACGGATCTGTCACCAAGAACAACACCAATTGAGGCGACTGGCTCATTGACGGCGCGCGATACGACGTCAATGACTTTCTCGTTGGATGGAGGAGCAAACGCCCATGCTGGTGTATTTGGATCGGCTGTACTCCAACCAAAGATACGTCCATCATCACTGCGCGTCACGACGAATTGATGCTTATCATTTACTGATAGGCCTGAAAAATCAGGTACACCGGCTTGGTCCACTGTGACTGGGGTAGAATCCGCCAGGAAAGTAAGAGACGCCGTTGTTTGAGGTGACTTTTGCGTGTTGGTGACAGCGCCAGAAGCAATGTCAATTTCAATTTTTTCCCCACCAGCCGTGTAAACCGTTGCAACACCCGGAGAGCACTTAAGAGCTGTGACATCCCATGACTTGCCGTTATTTATTTGTGCGATCTGGGTATTCCACGCCACCTTTCCATGCTGAGCAGTATCAATGGCAGCGACCCGTCCCTTGCGGGTAGCAACAACGATTTTCTTGCCAACATCGAACCTTTCAAGCGCAGTCCCATCTGATGGAAGAAAACCAGCGCCAATTTTAAGTGGCAACTCCCGCAAGAACTCGTTGAGGTGCTGAAGATCTCTGATATGACGCTTGACACGGTGAATATAGGCCCCGAGAACGCTTTGAGAACCCTCAACTTCGAGTTCATGGGCAAGGACTTCTTCAATGGGTCTGATAGCCCAGTCTGCAGCAATCACATCGGTCAAGCTTTCTGGGCGAACCCACTTTTGCTCTCCGTTCAGAACGAGACTCCAATCTCCTGAAGCGTGGATTTGCGCAAAGCGAACAGACCAGCCAAAGTTGCGAACGGCTACTTCAGCAGTTGCATAAGTAACAGACTTGTCGACGGGATCGGGAAGGCTCCAGCGAGCCAATTGACCGTCCTTTGATGCTGAGTACAATATGACATCGGATTTGGTGATACGTGTGAAGAAGACATTGCCGTCTGAGGAACTTGACGCGAAAATTGACCTATCTTGCAAGGCAGGAAGCGTCTTGGCTCTGGAAGCGCTAAGCTTGGTGGTGTCAATTTCAAAAACATCGGCCCACGACGAGGCAACCGTCTCGTACGACACGAGGATATAGGTGGGAGAAACGCGCTCAGTGGGCGCATGGACACGAATCTTCTCAACGGTTGCATCATTACCAAAGTTATCAATCTGGAAATCGTGAACGACCTCAGAACCGATAACATTGATTTTGACCATCTTATGCTGTTTATCTGCCCAGACGATCACGGGGTTGGCGGCATCGTCTCCAATATATGCGATTGAAGCTGGTGACGAGATATCGCTACCAGATGAGATGCTGTACTCGGACTTGGCTTCACCCGAGTTGGCATCTATAGTTGAGACATGAATCTTGCTTTTCGGACCCTGAAGAGAGACGTAGACAATTCCAGCGGGCGTTGAGACTAGTTTCACAGGAGCCTCGTTGCTATATAAATACACCGATTAGTTTATGCATCAACCGATCACAGCAGCATTCATGACATACCTAGGGCACTTGAATTCCCACTTGAGTGCGCCAGTCTTAGCGTCCAAAAGTTGAACGATAGCATCACTGCCCTTTTGGCTAAGCACTGCAACGTCTTCTGTTGTCGCAATATCAAGGATCTTCCCCTCAACAGACGTAGTCCACGCAAGTCGACCGTTGAGAACTGTCCAAGAGGCAACAGTATTATCAACGCCCGTGACAACAATGTCTCCGTCATACACTGGCTTCACGAAAGCCTGTGAAGACGAGTCTTCTCTCCTCTCCGATTGCTCAGGCGATGCAATATCCTGTCTCCATACAACGGCACCATCCTTGGGGTTGACGGCTCCCAATATCAATTTTTCCGATAAGCTGTATATCAACGATGCCTTTGCGCCTGGGACAGCTTTGCCAAAGTAGAACAAAGTCTTTGAGGCTGGCGACTGGCTGGATGCCTGGAGAGGGGCACCTAACAAACCATGATGATAGTCGATTTCATATGCCTCGTCGTCGAAGTGGCGAGCGATGGCTGTATCAGTAGCGACCAGCAGCAGGCCAGAACAGCATAGAATGACAGGCTGTACCACATCTTCAAGAGGCAGATACGTCAACAGGCTATTGAGGCCTGTGTATCATCTGCAAGATGTTGATTTGAATTGGCCAGAGAAGTGAGATATGTAGGTTCTTGCTGGAGCGATATCGTGCTTCGTTGCGATACGTTGATGAGATATTGGGAGCTTGAGCTGCATTTCCACTACGGAGCTGATGCGTGTATATAATTCATAAATGATGAGTCATCATATGCATACAATACTGCATAAGTTAACTGTTGGTTTAAGTTTTATCAGGGGATTATCATGGAAGTGACATGAAGGTGAAGTGCAAAGAATTTCAATTTGCAGAGCACACTAGGGGATATATATGTAGCTACCACGGCAAGTTGGAAAGAATGAAGAAGCATTTGGGTATGGGATGAGAAAGAAACATCGAGAGAAGCAGATAAACAGCGCGCCAGGAGACAAAGAATAAGACGTACACAGTTCCAATGACTGGAATGCACTAGGAAAGTTGAGAAGACCAATGCAAGACAAGACTTGGGAAGATAAAGAATAGGAAAACAATATGCGTAATCCAACGCGCATGATATACACCTAGAAAATCATGTACGTTTCGATATCTCGATATCGCTATGAGCATCAACATGCACACCATCTTCGCCCGTTTCAGACTCGGCATCCACGTGGGTGCTAGTCTTCGTGATACCGTCCCGGGGAGGCATCGTAGTGGTTGTGGTGGTGGAATTAGTACGGGGTGGTGCAGTGGCGGGAGGATCTGCCGCAGCAGGTTTAGCAGCCGAAGCAGTCGCCGATGAGGCAGCGGCAGCACTTTGCGTCTGATCAGCAATCGTGACAACGCGGTGACGGATAGCACCTGCGAGGCTTCCCAAAATCTCCAGGCGGTCACCTAACCATTTGACAGGGCCGACGAGGAAGGATGGCTTTGTAGATTCGGATTTGGCGTGATTGACGTCGGGGGGTGCAGTCACATCTCCATACGCTGTTCTAGGATCGACACGCTCGAGAGCACCGGCAATTTGGCGAGCGGGCTCGTCAAAATTAGGCATGTCGCCCCATTGCCAGTCAAGCTCTCCGCCATACTGCTTGGGGAAGCTCGTAGGGGGCATAAATCTCTCCAAGGTTGACTTAACTTCGGAAGCTGACAAAATGAAGATTTTGGAGGTGGTGACCGGATCAAACCAGCGTTTGATCCATCCCCAAACTGTAGGGAAGAAGGCAGGTGCGCCAATGATCTAAAGATGAGATATTAGCTGCTGTACAACTTTCAATTTCATTGTATTTCATCGCAACTCACATATATCCTATCGAGGGTTTCCGGGTAATGTGCAGTCGCCAAAACACTGGCGTCCTGCATATGCCCCTTCAGATTCCAAAACTGTTTCAGTCCAACCCCGGAAATATCGACTATGTTCGTGGTAGCGACGATGGGCGATTCTGGGTTCGGCCTCGGCAATGAGCTGCAGAGAGGGCCGACGAACTGTATCATATTCTCGTAAAGCGCAAACAAACGTAACAACCGATTTGGAACGGACGATTCATTATATTGCTTGTCTGCGCTGACAGGCACCTTGTCGGCCTTCTCAGTGTACGCAGCCATGTTCTTGCTATTCAGATGCTTGATGACAAACACATAAACAGGAATGCCTCGTTTATCGCGACGTCCAGTCCATTGCGGATACTGTAATCCAAGGTTAGCTTTTAGCTTTCGATATGAACGAGTGAGATGAAAGGGCTTTGTCATACCATACGCCGGGACTCTTCGTATGAATCAATATCAATGGTGGCATACAATTCATCAATGTGGTTTTCTCTCCGCCATTTCTCTGTGTCCTGAAATTGCTTCAAACCACCCTGAACATCAAAACGCCGAGCACGTAAGAATCGCCTGTGCAGATATAGAAGTTAGTATATATTCGTCATGCGTAGGAGAACAAAAGGATCATATCAGTCGACATACAATAGAGTAGAATCATCAGAGCTCGCAGGCTTGCCATCTGCAGCTGGGGTATATAGTCCTTCCTTCTGCAAGGCAACTTTGAAATTATCGAACGCCTTTGCTTGCTCTGGGGAGAGATGACCCTCCTGGCCATTCAACCATGAATCACTATTGTCAGAAACGCTATCAATGCCAGGAATGTCGTCCAAAGAGCCCTCGGAGGCAGCATCATCTTGCGGCTTTTGCTCCTTTGATTCCTCGGCCTTCTCTTGACTATGCTTCCCCTTCTTGAAAATATTACCAAAAGGCATGATGTCGACAGTCCAGTGAGGGATTGAACAGTTCTGGTCCGTGAGCTCAAATGCAGAATCGCACGCAGATAATCAGATGTGATAAAAAAGAAAGCCGGAAGAAAATCCTCACTGGCGAGTCTTCGGACCTTTCAGTCCCACGACGGCAGAGATAAGTTTCAAGTAATGCTTTCAGGAGCTTCCATGCAGAGCCGCAAGCAAGTAAAAATTGATTTCTTCTAAGTATTATATCGGGTACCACCAGCAAATTCTCTAGCACATATTTCACATTATTAAAACCTCCCTGGCTCGACTTTATAATCTCTAGCCATGAAGCTTACTGATCGGGAATCGGCAATTTAAGCCTTAGCCTTAGGATCCAGAGAACCGACCCAAGAAGCGAAGGAGAAGAAGCAACGCCGAGAAAGACCAGAAAGAAAAAAGAAGCGAAAAAAAGAGGCGACGACCTGTACCTACCTACCTAGTGGACGGGGGGCCCTTGCACGTGGGGGAGCCGGCGGTCCATTCACTTGCGCGGGCGGAATCATCAACTTTGCCGTAAATTTCCACTATTACGTATACTTGATAGCTGATACTTATATGACCAGAGGTGCGTTACTATGATTTTAAAGCTTCTACAATTCTACAATGCTGTGCCGTGAGCCATAAATTCATGATAATGCATACATCGAGTCATTCTGACGTCCGTTGTAGTTTCTCATTCCTCAATGACATGGGGGCCGTTATATACTATTTACAGCTATTCCATACAACGCAACATCCGAGATGGTCTAACGGTCATGATTTCCGCTTGTCACTGTTTAATCGCAGAACGAGCGCGGGAGACCGGGGTTCGACTCCCCGTCTCGGAGTTCTTTTTTTTTCATTTTTTCTTTCATTGCCTCCCTTTTCTGTTCCTCGTCTGCTAAATTGCTCGAGAAATATCACTTCAATCTATCAAAAACAGTCATTGCTATCGTCGGCATTCTCCAATCGGCTCACCTCGATGCAGAGCAGGAAAATTTCATATTATAAACCCCGAAGTCTTACATGCACCGGCTCCACCGCACTTCCCTTGCGCTTACCCGTAACCTGACAAATTGACTCCTATACGATATACGATAGCCTGCCGTAGTTTGACTCTAGACTAAATGATTGATAATTGCCAATATCGACGGAGGATTTCGTTTCAATTATCTTTGCAATGATAATGTTATACAAAGGATGAATTACGTCTCTGTTGAGAGCGCATCTATATAGATATAGGTAAAGGAGACAAAGAATAAGGGAAAAAACAGAAAGAGAAAAAAGGAGATATAAAGTGACAGAGAAGATAAGGAAGATGGATGTAGACAAAAATAGAAGTAAGATAACGGAGGAATCCGTATACAATCAATCGAGCAAACCTCATGCCGAACTACCTTATTTAATCTTCGGTGATATCGCCGTACTCCCACATGCCCCGCCTGCTCCGCTTGGCCTCCTCCTCTAGACCCTTGAGATGCGCCAGTGTGCTCGCCACACTGCTTGAGCGCTCCCATGCCTTGAGTTTGCGGGGGACCATACCTAGACCCTCTGCGACGACCTCAGCATTGATGCTCTCTTCCAAGTTCTGAGACTGCTTGGGATCGAGAAGCGTGAGGTGTAATGTACCCTCAGGTGCGATGTAATCAACATTAGCAACGAGCTCACGACCAAAGACAATGTCGCCAAGGAAACTTGTGGCATCGTTCAGGTACTCCATAGCATTGGGGAATTGCACGAGAGAAAGGACAGCGTCCGATGCCTGTGGCTTGAGCTTTTGGGCGGAGAACTGGGGTGCAAGAGGGCGGAGGCGAGACCATGGAATTGTCTCCTGGTTGCCGAAGTCAATGTAGAGCACGTCGGATGTCTGATTATCTCTGTCGTTTCTCCGGACCTTGGCGCGGTACCACTCGTTATCCTCAGTGAACCGAGCGGCAACGAAGTCGCCCGCCTTAGGCGGGCCAGGAAGCTTATCGTTCGCATTGGTGAGGTGGAAACTTCTGAACGCAGACATCATTTCTGTCAACGCAGCAGTGCCGGTGCCAATCTGCTGAACTTTCAACTTGCCATCTGAATCAATGTTCGTGACAATGATATCACGATAGTCAGTCGCACGCTGGACGTCAGCAGCGCCGGCTGCGGGCTCAGTGTACTCGGTTTCCTCCTCTTCAACATCCTGACTAGGATCCCAGTTGAACCAGAGACCCTTGCGAGCCTCCTTCGCTCTCTGCTCAGCGGCGAAGTACTCCTGTGCATGGCCTGACAGCTCGGCAGAGTATGCGTGCACCTTCGCTAAACCTTCCTCGAGCAAGACCTTAGCGAAATTCTCACGGTTGATGTACAGAGTGCCGATGAAGCCGCCGACCTTGTCAGTAGTCTCGACATCGATCTCGACATCGCGTTGTAGACATCTTCTGTTGGCAAGCTCATGTGCTTCATCACCGAAGGGCTCGGACGCCTCAGATGCATTGCGAGCAGAACGAGGAGCGCGGATGCCAGAGAGGACGAATGTCAACTTCGCATTCTCACGAGGCAAGAGGACGGCGAATCGGGAGCCAGACTTCACGAAGTCCACGACACCAGGAACACGCTTCTGTCTTTGAAGAACCGAAGCCTGAATTTTGGCCTTTTGTAGGGACTCGGAGTAGTCGACGATTTGGCGGCCCTTTGGTGGCTTGTCTGCCCACATGCCCTTCTTTGCCTTTTGGGCGTCAGCCTCGGCTTGCAAGTATGTATCGTAGTCGGGAGAGCGATCGTCGTCGTCTCTGCGATGACGAATGACGGAAGCCAAACCATTCTGCACAAGGTCCAAAGCAATGTTCTCGTTGCCAAAGGTGACGGTGGCGACATCACGCTCCTCAAAGCCCTCTGAAGCGGGCTTCTTGCCGTCAATCTTGACCCTGACATGCTTGCCAATCAATTTCTTTCGCAAGTACTCCTTTGCTTCCGGGACGAATGGCGCCTGCTTGGGATCGGACGGCTTAGGTTGTCTCACGCTGCTCAGCTGGATGCGCTTCTCCTGTCCGGCCTTATCCCTGAGATAAAGGGTGTCCGCACTGAAGACGCGGCTAACAGTGTAATCCGACTCGGCCTGACGGTTCTTAGGGGCGACATGTCCAACGAAAAGACCCTTGCGGGCATTCTTGGCAGCAGCCTCTGCTGCTCTGAAAGAGGCCATCTCAGAACCCAATAGCGTAGAGTGATGGTCATGGCATCTCGCAAGACCAGCCTCAAGCAGGAATTTGGCGATGTTGCCGTTGGCGTGCATGACGGTACCGACAAGCTGGTTTTGAGGGCTAAGGCCAAGCAAAGTGACCTGAACTCTGCGCTGGAGCAATCTGAGCTCGACGAACAGCTGAGCCTGATCACCTAGTGGCTCTCCTGGAACCTCTGTTCCATCTGGGTTCGTTCTCTTTGTAGAAGGAGCACGCACACCAGCCATAAGAACAAGGGTCTGAATGTGGTTTGTAGGCGAAGTCAACAGACGGACAATCAATCTATCGCCGCTGAGCACCTTTTCAACGATTCCGTCAATAGACTGATCTTGGAATTTGTCGACTAGGGCCTGAGGATCCGAAAGCTCATATGACGACTGGATCTTGTCGCTAGTCTCGGCCCAGACACCCTTGGACTCGGCTCTGGCCTTTGCCTCGAGAGCACATAGTTTCTCGAGGTAGGCAGCTGTCTCCTCCGAGTGCTCTCGTCGGCCAATATCCTCACGGATGCGCACCCACCCTTCGAGGATGCAGAGTTCGGGGAGGGTCTTTGGGCCAGGACTGTTGGGAAGTATCACAAGGCCATATTCGCGATTGGAGGTAGGGATTGTATAGAGGACTTGGAATTGTACGATCCTGCCGACAAGCAGCTGACGGAGGAATTCGCGCGATTGGAAAGCAAAAGGCTGTAGATAGAGAGAGTGATTAGCTATCCAGGAACTTCAAGCTTTTATGATCGAGGGGGATGTGGGGAAAGCTGCCTCCCCAAAAAACGCAGAAAGGGAGTGAAGGACTCGAATGGAATGCAGTACAGGGGGACATCAACATACCTCGTCACCCTCCCTCCTCAGTCTAGGAGCAGAGACATAGGCCAAGCTGAGGGTACGCTCCTGAGTAGGATTCTGAATATGAGACAGCACCAAAGTGTCTCCAGATAAGACGCTCTTGACTCTCGCCTCTAGGACCATACTGAAGCCGTGAAGTAGTAGGAGAAAAAGGGGAAAGTGAGGAGTACAACAGGAAGAGAAGCCCAAGATCTAGAATGTAAAGATGATAGTGTCGCGACCACGAACAAATAAAACAGATATATATATGAATGATATCAAAGCTGGGAAGTTCCATTCATGTACGTATGTAGGTATGTATGTATGTATGTTCAACAGCACGGTGCAAGGTGATACTACGGCGAGCGGCGAGATGAGGCCAGATCGGAGTTTCGCCATTGACCCCGCCTGATCTGATTTGATCTGATAAGATGCGATTGATAAGATAAGATAAGCAAGCACTAGCTTACGGTCATATTCTATTCAAACCCATTTTTTTCTGTACAAGCATCATTGGTCTAGTGGTAGAATTCATCGTTGCCATCGATGAGGCCCGTGTTCGATTCACGGATGATGCATTACAATTTCTTTTTTGGTCTTTCTTTTTTTATTGCTATGTTCAGATATAGATATAACCAACGTTCTTTACATTTTCATTTGTCTATAATTCGCTATCCCTCACTGAACGTCTCCAATTGTGCAAATAATCTTGCCCTTCGTCTGGTTACTCTCCATCAAACGATGTGCTTCGGCAATTTGTTCCATGGGGAATACCCGGTCAACGAACACTTTGAAGGTTTTGTCCTCGATTCCAGGCAGAGCACGCTCAACGAACAAGTCCCTCAATTTGCCCTGATACTCCGGCTCTCGGCTTCTCAGCGTGCTGCCCTCATACCGTAGTCTCTTGCGGAGGAAATGGCTGATATCTACACCTGCCGGTAGTTCGATGCCTCCCAAGAAAGCAAGATTGACGATCGTCCCATCAAGACCAGCTGCTTGCAGGTTTCCCTGGAAGTAACCAGCACCAATGTAGTCGATAATAGTGTCAACTCCCTTGCCCTCAGTTTCCTTGATGATACCTTCAACCCAATCCTCCGAGCGGTAATTGAAACCAGCTGTAGCTCCAAGCTCTGATTTGCAGAACGTTACCTTCTCGTCGGAGCCTGCAGTAACGTAAATTGCAGATGCCTGTGCAGCCTTTGAAAGTTGAATACCTGCAATGGACACGCCAGATGCACCCGCATGCCACAGAATCGACTTGCCAGGTTTGAAGCGGCCGACTAAATACATCGCTTGGAGAGCAGTGAACCATACCTTACCAACAATCGTGAGTTAGACGAGACATACATCAATGTTCGAACCATGAAACGACATACCTCTGGAAGGCCTGCAGCGTCAATCCATGACAAAGATGCAGGCTTATGAATCAGCATCTTGGTTGGAACAGCAACATATTCAGCATATGCGCCTGGAGTATACCTGTCAGCCGGGTCGTTCGACAATTGCAACAAGTGACCGTAGCAATTCACCTCCGTAGGTCAGACCAAACACCTCATCGCCGATTTTGAAACCATCACCGGCATCAGGGCCAACTGAATCAATGATCCCTGAAAATTCAACGCCGAGAATTCTTGAAGCACCAGCAGGGACGGGGTAATTGCCCTCTCGTTGGAACAAATCCATTCGATTAATGCCGAAAGCTTTCACTTTGACCAGGGCCTCTGTGGGCTTGATCTCTGGCTTTGGAATGTCATTGATGAAGAGGGCATCAATCGGCCCTTTGCCGTTCTTGATGTCTGAACGGGGGTTTCTAGTTAGCACATTTAAGATGCGCGGGGTCAACACAGAAGCATTTGACAGTCACGAACCAACGGCTCTCATTATTTGTAGGTGATGACAATATATCGCGAAGCACAATGGCAGTCAAGTGTTTTACAGTTGCAATATGCGATAAGATGTTTACTGTAAATTACCGCCTGATTGGAAATTGACTGCGCTCACGAAGCACGAACCCCGCGATGCACGAACATGCACGGCGGATATACAGTATGTATGTCGAACCACGGCAACAATCCACGGCCAGAGAGCCATGATATAATTACCTTGCGAGTTGTAGCATACGGAGTACAGAACAGCTGGATTACTTGCATGGCCTATGCAATTGTTGAGGGAGGCTACAAGGTCCTCTGAATCCCTGTCCTGGTCCTTTATATATGAGGAGGAAGCCATCCGGCTGTTCTCTGTCTGATCTCCTGTTACCTACTGTGCATTATCCTCCTGGCCTTATGAGCACGGCAAGTGGGCGCCGTCGTCCTTGTTGACGGAACACCCAACTACGATGTCAGAAAAAGTATGGATGACTGCTTTGCTGGTTTCCTCTGCTCTGGCGGCATAGCATGGCCAGACTGTGATAAACAAATGTCGATGGTGAAGGGCACTCTTGCGCAACGCCAGGCCGTCAAACTTCGTGGCTTGAAGAAGCTCCTCATGTCATATCACTGCCCACCACATTTGACAGGAAGCCTGGTGGAGCCTCACATTGACTTGGAATCTTTGCCGACATCATCATCGACAGTGCGCTGGTATTCTTCTGTGGCAGGCTTGCAACATGCTTGACCCATCATCATGCGAGACTTGGTGAGCAGGCGGCTTTCCTTGGACTTGGATTGCCATGTATGGTGCTACGTGCATACCTGACACCCGCTCATAGAGAGACGCAAAACCAACTGGGTACGGGCGTTAGCTGGTTTCGCGGTAGATCCATGCCCGGAATCACCATATCAAATAACGTTATTTTGACATGTCCGACGACATCTACGACGCTCGACCAAGTTCTGCGCGGAGCCTGGGATTCAGTACTCACGAAATAGCCTCAAGCTTCAAACTATATTCTGCTGCAAGCATTCAGGGGAGGAACAAGCAGCTGCTTGGTTAGCGTCCTCATATTCTCATCGAGTCGAGGGGCATTGTACCTGTCCAAATATCTTGAATAGTTTTCCTTGAGACAGGCGCCATTGCATACGTCATTCCACAAACAAAAAAATAAAAGGTGGGTAAAGCAAAGCCACATCGACCCCTCCATAAGCGCGAAGAGAAGCTCAAGGGAAGAGAGGAATGAAGCCGAAACGCATGGTGCTCATGGATGGGCATGTCTGATCCGAGACGAGCCCATTTGCTCGATGACATACCAAACCATATCGCCATTATTCGGCGTACATTCCGAGAGCACGGAAACGAAGTTGTTGATAGAAAGGGAGGGAGCTCACTCATAGTGAACGGTGTCTGGGAACCCCACCTTCGAACAGCACAAAAGCATAGCGTCGTCCTTGCGCACGAAACTCCCTACCCTCGTCTAATCTATCATTTTTCAACCTCGCATCTCCTTTTCATTCTCTTCTGCCTCTCTCTTCTTTCTACGCAAGAAGAACAACTTCACTAATTTACCAAGACATCACCGTTCCTTCACTATAGTCGCAATCATGGTTCAGAAGGCTGCTCTCTTTTATGTTATATCCCTTGTCACCACTTGACAATCTATTTCTCCTTTTTCATTCGTTCATTTTACCCCTCGTTGGCGATAGGTTAGACAGAATCACCGTAAACTGACATGTTTTTTGCTTCTATACAGTTGTCATTGATGGCTGGGGTATCGCTGGCCCCAACTCCCCTCCCGAGGGTGATGCCATCGCCGCTGCCAACACCCCTAACATGGACGCTTTCAAGACCCAGGCCTCTGGCTACACTGAGATCGATGCCTCTTCCCTCGCCGTCGGTCTTCCCGAGGGCCTCATGGGTAACTCTGAGGTCGGTCACTTGAACATCGGTGCCGGTCGTGTCGTGTGGCAGGACGTTGTCCGCATTGACCAGACCGTCAAGAAGGGCGAGATGGGCGATGTCCCCAATGTCGTCAAGTCCTTCCAGCGCGCTATTGATGGCAACGGCAGACTCCACCTTCTCGGTCTCGTTTCCGACGGTGGTGTCCACGCTCACATGAACCACCTCTTCGTTCTTCTCGATGTTGCTAAGAAGATGGGCGTTCCTGAGGTCTACATCCACTTCTTCGGTGA
Organism: Ascosphaera apis ARSEF 7405; assembly: GCA_001636715.1. Lineage (NCBI taxonomy): Eukaryota > Fungi > Ascomycota > Eurotiomycetes > Onygenales > Ascosphaeraceae > Ascosphaera > Ascosphaera apis. The sequence goes on along the minus strand of AZGZ01000018.1, from coordinate 162,331 downwards.
CGGCCGTGATACCGACCCCAAGTCTGCTGCTGGTTACATGCAGCAGCTTCTCGACAAGACCAAGTCTATTGGTCTTGGTAAGATCGCTACCGTTGTCGGCAGATACTATGCTATGGACCGTGATAAGAGATGGGAGCGTGTCACCGTTGCCTTGAACGGTCTCGTCAAGGGTGAGGGTGAGGCTTCCACCGACCCCGTCGCTACCATCAAGGCCCGCTACGAGGCTGGTGAGAACGACGAGTTCTTGAAGCCCATCATTGTCAACGGTGATGAGGGTCGTCTCAAGGATAACGATACCCTCTTCTTCTTCAACTACCGTTCCGACCGTGTTCGTGAGATCACTCAGCTCTTGGGTGACTTCGACCGCTCTGTCGTCCCTGACTTCCCTTACC
>AZGZ01000018.1:141104-151898 GCA_001636715.1 Ascosphaera apis ARSEF 7405 | reverse complement strand
GAGATGATATGATATGCTTTGCAATCACTTGTGCATGATGATATACCCATTTTATGTATGCTTTGCTTTTCTTTCCTTCTTCGTTCTCATCGTCGGCCTCTCCTCTTTCCGCACATAGATACTCTCATTTTTTTCTTCTCAAAATTCAGGCCACTTCCTTGACCGTCTCATTCGAAGTCATGAACTCTTCTTCATCATCTTCTCTGTGGAATCCTGCGTATCTTCAGGTCTCATCTCCCACGCAGTAGTCTCTACCGATAAGCCGTTGGCGCATCTAGAATAGCAATGGTATCAGCAAATAGCCGACCACGACACAGACATGAAACTCGGCACACACCTTCTGAACAATCTGACGAAACTCTCGCAATTGATCTCTCCTGGCGGCGGCGGCTCTCTGTCTGGTGGATTGCAACTGTACTGCACAAGTTCATAGAGCGGACACTCATCGAGGTACTTTGGCGTGCCCTTCCGGCGCTTTTGTTTGAGGTCTTTGGTCTTGATGTGCATGCGCTGAGGGATGTCGGAGGCAGGGAAGAGGTCTATAAGGGGTGCCATTGTCGACGAAGCAGTGTGAATGAGAATAAGGCCATGCAATTGGTATATCGATGTTGATGTCGATGTTTCGTGGAGATTGTACGGCAGCTCAAGCTTTATTGGACTGGATTGGATTGGACTACGGTATATTGGGTGTGGAGAGATCCATATAGGCGGTGCAGTGAACAATAACAACGACAACGACAACGACAACCATAACCACAACGACAGGAGCTACCACGAAATGTAGAGCAATCTGCTTAACACCATGACTGGTGGTGGAGATACTCCATCTGCGAGATATGGAGAGACATTGCTGAGAGATACCAATGAGAGCTCCCTGTTCGAGGTGACTAAACACATCTTCCCTACTCATGAGCGCGTCACGTACGCTTCAGATGAACAAGACTCGAAGACTGACCTCTGTCTACTGTACAGCTTCTACGCGAAACAAAGCATGCTCTCGAAGGTGATGACTGGACGCGGCCATACCACATCAAGCAGCTTGATGACCTCATTTGCTCGTCGAGAAGCGCGGTCCAGATAGACCGTCCGCCTGTGATTGAGCTGACCAGCGCGTCGTCTGCAGCAGGAAAGACGAATCTGCTGTATTTCATCGCAGCCAAAGCTGTACTTCCAAAATCCTACAGAGGAGTCGAATTGGGCGCCTCACATGCGGCGGTCGTCTTCATCGATACCAATGGACAATTCGATGCAGATAGATTGTTAGTTGTCGCATTGGGGATTGTGATTCAGGAGGCAAAGAATCAGGGGGTGGATATTTCGACTGGCCCTTCCGACCTCAGTCAATTGCAAGATCTGGTGGTTGAGTCGCTGAAACACGTCCACGTCTTTCGCCCACGTTCATCTGCTGAGCTGCTTACCGTACTGTACCATCTACCTGGCTATCTCTTACAGACGGACGACGAGACCAGCTTGGTCATGCCAGAGCATCATTCAAAGTCTCGCCCCGTCCACAGCCTTCTCATTGACAGCGCCAGCGCATTCTACTATCAGGACGCGCGCGCACATGAAATCAATCGCCTTGTTATTGCCGGCAACCGAATTAGGGAGGAAGCAGCTGATCCTGTATTCACCGAGTTGCAACCCGATATTGACATCTCAACCACCGCAAGTGCGAGCGACCTGGTCTCATACTTACGTCACATACAAAAGACATTTGAATGTTCCGTCGTATTCACAACTTGGGGGTTATATCCGCGTGTTTCACGGAATGCTACTTCACAATTTCACGGCAACGGTAACCGCGTCAGTAGCTGGGCCGGACGAACCGTCAATATCACTTCATTCAAGTCATACCTCCCCGCCGCGTGGTTAACATATCCCACGTGTCGCTTGATACTTCGTCGAGAATCGGTGAAGCAATTCCCCCCTGACTTGTCCTTGGAGACTCTTGTTCCATCTTCTCCGCGACCTGATGACGGTGAAGATGCGGATGCAGATCATATTCGCCAGCTTGCAAGGGAACGCCAGTCAGCTGTTCAGGCCACCGGCTTCATAGCCTCTCTTGATAATGCCTACATTGGCAATTCAAACGATATTGCAGCCATATCTTCATCATCCAGCGGGCCACCCTCTTCAATCAGATTTCGCATCACCAAGTTTGGTGTATGCTTTGATGAATAGGCGAATTGAATGGACAATCTCTGTATGACGTGTCCAACAAGTTGGCCCCACGTTGTGAAGACACTTTTGGCGAGTATATGCACAATACTTATCTCCAACGAATGTACGGGCGAGAGGCTGGCTCAATATAGAGTCATTGGCTTGACAGTTCAGTGATCTGGAATCCTGCGTGGTATCTTAGGGACACCAATCTACTGGTCTTGGTGTATCAAAGTAAGGAGGTGATTCCCAAGGCCCGGACTCACCTTACCATTCCCGCGAACAATACTGCTGCACCAAACTATCGCGTGTCATGCTAAGCCCTACATGATGCAGGGTTCAATGTGACAGTGGAAGCTCTACTGTTTGCACGAGAGGAGGATTCAGTGAACATTATGATGGAATTCATACTGATAAAATCATGAGTGAATTGGAAACAACCAAAATCAAACGCAACGCCAGGACCATGTACAACGAATCCAGGGACACGCATATGATAAAACGCCAGGATAATGCAATTGAGTTGATGAGAGTAAGTCGGTTCGTGAATGAGTGGAAATTGATATGACCACTTTCGTTGAAGAGTTCCATAGCGATTCATTTCACCGCGGGGAACATCCTCAAGTGGATGTCTCTAGCCATCGCTCTGGCTATATTTGGAATTCGTGGAGATCAGCGTCCTCCTACAGCCTTGTAAAGACGCCTGGAAACGGTCGCAACCAACGTTGTTCCTTGTCGATCGGACCCATTGGACTCTTCCCTGAAATCGGAGAACGGGCTCTCAAAGACTCTGGTTGTCTCATCTGCAATGATAGAATTGATTAGCAGGCGAACAAATCCCCAAAACTTGAGTTGATAATGGCAGACATACATTCCTCATCTTCGAAGAAGCAGCGACTATCTTCAGTCTCAACCTCATCTTCATCCCAAAGCTGTGTCCTTTCTGGAGAGACTTCAGACTCTCTTGAGTAGTTTGAAAGCAATGAGGATGCCCGAGAACGACCAAGCTTATACTTTCGATTTGGTGCGCCAGGAAGATAGGATCTGAAACTAAGCATCTCGAATGCTGGTTTTGTATTCTTTATTTTTTTTCCTAGGAGCAAAAGGGCAGGGAAATATTTGAATTGAAGAGTAATTGATATGAATTCAATTGCCTTTCGTCAAGAAGAATTGGACAGATTATTTGTATGTGCAATAAGGCTGACGTCGTGGTGTTTGTTATAAAACGATCTGGCAGAGCAAGCACCCTGCAGACGTCAACCGGGGGACATCCCGGCTGGTTTATAAGTACTCAAACGTGCAGCAGCACATAACATCTGGAACTATGTCGACGGCACGCAACCCCGAAAAGAAATGTGAATAATAATAGCGGCTAACATGTGGTACGTGTCGCTGTGACATCAACCAATATACAGTACACTATCTCGTCAATATTTTCAGGTCCAGAGGCCCTTGAAACAGTCGGTCACATAGCAAGTTTTGGAATGATTCGGATCCTCGACGCAGCGAACCCAAGAAGCCCCCAAAAAACGCCGAGATGCAGTTGCCACCAGAATGATTTGAACGGCGGAGACACCCTTCAGCTGTACAGTACATCAATCACCTGTCAATGTGGGCCTCCAGGGGAAAACTATTCTACAGATGCGATCGAATCGTGCTGGGCTTTACGAATGCGAACTATTCTTGAAACGTTCGGCAAGCCGGGGCGAAAAATAGTACATATGTAGCAATGATCATCACGATCGATCAAATATCTTTGCAGCCCCAGGGCGCACCGTGAAGTAATTGACGCCTTATTTGACGGCGCACATGTGCGTGCTTCAAGCATATTCTTAGTGCCTACACTAGACTTCGCAGATACCGATTTCATATACAGTAACACCTTGCCATGGGTTGATGCCTAAATTAAGACAAACGACCCGAAGATCTGTCATCACCATTGTGGCCTGCGTTTACCACTTGATGCATGTTCGCCGTAGATGGCAGCAGCAACGGCAGCATCCCAATTAGCACACTGTGTAATGATGCGATTAGCCGCATCTTCAGTCCCAGCTTCATTGATTCGCCGTTGGACTTCATTCGTCCAAGCTTGCTCACACGAGTTTGCCAATGCAACTGCTTCGTCAGAGGCCTCGCCATCTGCGGTATCAGGAACGCCACGTACAAGTGGATGGAATGGAGCAGTAGGGGCAGGGCCATCAGCTATTATCTCTCTTGGACGCTGGATCCTTGACTCAAGTGCCAATCCAATTAGAGCTTGCATCGTGTAGTGAGCGTCGTTTCCGGCATTGTGAAGGAACCATCCGTTCACTCCAAGAGAGCAGAGGACTCTTCCTAGGGAAGTCCCATTGAAGTCGCGGGTCAGGGACCGGTAAAGAACATTCGTATCGAGTTGATCAATGAACATGTCTGCGAGTTCCAATTTGGTATTCTTCGACTGGCCGTCTCCTGTTTGAGGTGCAAATATGCTAGTGCAGCCAAGGGACCGCAGATATGCAATGTCCATTGATCCTTCATGGCCCACAAAAATGAGGTTTCGTTGTTGAGCTTCTGCGGGCTGCTGAAGGTTAACCGTAGACGAATACGGGGGTTTGAAACAAGCTTCAACGACTCTCACAATGTCCGACAGGGGTACGATTTCGCTCTCGCCAAACTGAAACTGGTCAGGACATCCGCTCATGAACCTTGAGTTGACGATGTGTGTGTTTTCTTCGATTCTGAAATGGCGAGTTCTAATTCTGGAAACCCAATTGCAGCCGTTTGCACCAGGGGCAAGATCGACAAGTTCAGCGGTATCAAGGGTGGACACGCCCACTTCTGTGATCTGTTTATGCAGGAATTCGTTCGCCTCGACATCAACGCAGATCAAAACAGGAAGCTGGACTAAGGGGTACTGAGGCGGTATTGATGTGTCCAACGGTGGCAACAGATTTCCAACGTCAGTGTTCCAACGCTGTTCGTGTTTTATCTGATTTTCCCAAGTTTCTGAAGACACCGCATCATATGGCACATCCTTAGGCCGAGAGGGCCTGAGGCCCAGGTACTCTTGCGTACGACGCACCATATCAACCCATCTAATGAGTCTCTTACGCTGGTCCTCGACTTTGTTTTTCCCGCCCTTTCCTCCTTTTCCCTTCTTGTTTCGCCCCGCTTGCAATGCCCGCTCCATCTTCTCTGTGAAAGCTTCAAAGGCGTCCGATGGACAGCCAAAGGGAGCATAGTCTGGGTCATATTCCGGGGAGAAAATTCCATTGACCAGATCATCCTTATCCTCCACATTGCGAGAGACGCCCAAGAACTTCGGCTGAGGCGACCCGTCAGGCTCGAAATGAACAACAAATCCTGTCTCAGTCTCACGAGGGATCGAGACTTGTTCATCACGTTGAAGCTCTTCGTTTATCTGCTCTATGAACTCTTCCACTTGCCTCAACGGCACAAAGACGATGGCTCTGTCCGTCACAGAGCTCGGAGGATAGACGTAATACCTTGATTTCAAGTCAATCGTAGCAATGGTAGGAAACAATTAGATGCATGCAGCTAAAACTTACAAGTCCCAAGTCCGTAACCAGAACTTCCCCTGATCAAAAAAGCCCTTTGCAATCTTGTCCGCTGAACTATTGCGCACAAACTTATAGGGGAACTTCGAGACAGCGAGAAGAGGGCAAAATGTGCCAACCTCAAGATCCTCCTGAATCATCTCCTTGAGAGAGAGGTCCGTGTATCCTGGGCTTGCATTGACACCCGTCTTTCTTCCCTTTCGCCTGTAGCGTCTGGATTCATTGGGGAGAGAGACATTCCCCACGCATTGTAGATATTCATCTTCAATCTCACTAGAGCTTGCCCCGTCCGCTACAGCTGGCGCCGCAGTTTTGGAAACTTGAACCTGTGTAGACGAGGTCATTGACAGCTGCTTCTGCTCTTCCTTGGGTATTAGAGCTTGCCGTCCAGCGTCTAGATTCCAAAGCTCAGAGTCTGCTCCGCCGATGAGCAGATTGAGTCGTGCTTTGCGGTCCATGATGGCTTCAATTGGCAGATTAGAGCCCAAGCAACAGTTTGTCTTTAATTAGTCGCAAATTGATGCTGATAGAGATTGGAGACAGAGAAGAAATAGATGTGTTCTTGTTGCTGCTCTTGACAAACGCAGTTATATCACGTATCATCAAATATGCAAGACGTCTGAGTCTGTCACCGTCATCACCATCAACATCATCATCACTATTACCATCACCATCACAATCACCAACACTTCTTCCTCTCGTGCTATACGCTTATGCTCCCATGCGACAGCTATTGGACATCCAGGATATCTAGACCAGACTGCAGCCACCACACACACCTAGGATAGCAAAGACGAATGATTGACAGGCGCGCCAGACAGGTGGAGAGAGCTTAGTACGGGAAGTACAGTACCTGCCGCACCGTACACCTTCTAACCGTTGCACTGAGCTCGCGCAGTCCTCGGGTCAAGGTAGAGTCCAGGGACGAGGAAAGCAAGGCCCTGCGCTTCTAGAAACCCGTCGAGTGTGGTCAGATCCTCCAGGAAATCCAGCCTACCTCCTCCATCACTCACGATTACCGCATCACCTTCACTCATCCTCGTCAATTCAGCCGGCCATAAAGCCATCGGCGAGCAAGGCAAGGCAAGGAAAGGCATTTCAGGCAAGGCGCGCAGGCTTCATCATCACGTGTGGGTACTGGATCGCGTTCTGCACTGAAACGTCCCTTCGAACGTCAGCTCAGCTTTGCCGGAGACAGATCGAGATACTGCGCGACTTTGAGCGCTGTTGGAATGCTATCATAGCCGCCCGCACTTGACACTAGGACGTGCATCATTCAAAAGACCCTCCACTCTCCTTGTTTGGCCAGCTCTGGCTCATAGACAGGCCATCTCTTTCGTGTGCTGCGAAGATGTCCTGGAGGCTCAAATAGAGCACCTCTGATCCGTCCTCTCTTTTGCCATACAGACTTTCTGGGTCTGCCTGCAATTGACTCTACTCGAAGTTTGTGTTCCTCATACACAATTAATTAATCGATCGACCAAAGCCGAAGACGACAAAGGAAAAAATGGAGCATCTCATTGAACCGAGATTGCCTGACGAGATCGACTTATCTGAGGGTGCCTTTATGGGCGCTGTATCAGACCCAGACGCACAGGCAACTGTCTCTGACTTCATCGACTATACAGAGTACCTCCCAGCAGACCTGCAGCGATCCTTAATTCTGATCAGGGAGCTCGACGAAAGATACCTCAAAGCAACGCAGGCCGTGCATGAGCTTACAAAAACATATGGATTGCTACCCTCTCTCTCAGACGAAGACAAGCCGGACCCTGTCGACCTGAGGAGGCGCATATCAGAGCAACTCGACCGCGCCCTCACTGCTAGAGAGTGTGCCTTTGCAGAGGCACGCCGGCTGTATGATGTGGTCGACCGTCATTTTGACAGGCTGGGGAGCATTCGGACGAAGCTCGAAAATATGAGCAAATCTGCGCCGTCCCTTGAAAATGTTGCTGCTACTGGAGAACCACCCGAGAAAAAGCCAACTCGCACGACGCGTAGCACGGCTGGCCCAACTACGCCTACTAGACTTACCTTGCGCGTGGACCCCAAAAAGAATATACAAAATAGAGAAACAACTGGCACTAGGTCATCTATCGTTGAGTCCCCGCGCACAGGACACCCGGATACTGCAAAGAGACCCCTGCCTCTGAGATTGAAAGTTGGCCCTACAACACTCGGTACAGGCCGCAAAGGCCGGGAGCTGTCGAATGCTTCTACAAATGAAGAAATAAATGCCGTTGAAACCTCGACAAGGAACGCCCTACAGATGCTCAAGCCACCCCCTGAAGATGCCCAAATTGGAAGCCAACATTTGCCATGGGTACGCCTGACAGAATGGGAACTGACCCGGTTACGAAAGAGGATGAAGAAAAACAACGTCTGGCAACCTAGTGACGTTATGGTACAGCGTGAACTTGCGCTGCGTGGCCGTGGATGGGATAATTATTACCGTGCTCGAGCCCATGCCATGCAAACCGGCCAGGAATTCATTGACTGTGACGATCTTGAACATACTGCGGAGTCGGGCCAATCCATCCAGGGTCGCGAGATCGGGGCAGGCCAGGAGACCAAATTAACTAATCGAGGTATGAAACTCAACGAAGCGAAGAAGTTGAAGCGCGAGAATCTTGCCCGCGAAGCGGCGGCAGCGGCAGCAGCAGCGGCGGCGTCGTCAGCGGCGGGAGAACTTAGCGAGAAAGCAGTCTCTCCTCGGTCGACAAGAATCATGTCGCGGAGCTCGCGCTCAAGAGCCAATAAGAGCAATGAAACAAACAATGATCCTGTTGAGACTGTTGATAGAAACATCCGTTCGCGTCAAGCTAATTATGTTGCTAATGGTCATACGACTGCTGTTGATTCTTCGAGCGTTGCGTCGCAAGCTAACGAAAATATATCAAAAGACAGGGAAAGCAGACAGACTAGAAAAAGGAAACCTGTGGACCTGGAACAGCCTTTGGATCGTGACTCTAACATATCTTCGGGGACTAGAACATCAAGAAAAAGGAGCAAAACTGGTGAAGAGATGGAGGCAATCAATGCGCCGACAGATCAAAGAAGAACAAGGACTTCAGTATCAAGGCAACAGCAGCACACACGCGCCGAATCTCCTGAGAAAGCACCTGGAGCTAATAAAGGTGAGCCTCCTCCAACGTGTATTGTCATTTTTTTTGTACAGCACTGAAGCTGACACAATTACTTCATCAAAAGCGACTACTGCGGGAGGCCGTCGGAATAAACGCCCTGCTCCTGGACCAGTCACTTCGACTCAGGATGGCGGAGCCGCCGTGAGTGTTGGCCGCCGAAAGACAAAGCCATCAGCATCTCGGAAATTGAAACGAGACGCTCTAACGGATGACACTGCTCAAGAGTCCACGATACCAGACGAGGACGATATGAGAATCGACGAGGATGGTGTCTATGAGCAAGTTGATCCTAATGAACCCAGGTATTGTATCTGCGGGGACGTGAGCTTTGGAACTATGATAAGTTGCGATGACGATAACGTGAGTCAACATTCTCCCTCAAGAGCTTTGCTCTCAATCACCCTACACAACACTATTCTTACTGATGTCTTCCTTTTCCGTTCTTCTTTTCTTATATTTTCAGTGTGACAAAGAATGGTTCCATTTGGAGTGCGTTGGCCTCACTGAAGTTCCAAGTCGTACCGCGAAATGGTACTGTCCAGAGTGCAGGACGAACTTCGCAAGAGCTTCTGCCGACGGTTTCGTCCGCAACGGCAATCGTCGTTGATTTTACTCATCTGCTTTGACTTTGTTTGCATCTTGTTTTCATCTCGTATCACTTGGCAAATACCCTATCATCTGTCTGAAATTTCATATGCTATTGTTCATCTTCTTCAAACGCAGCTTATCATCATCTGTCTTGCCTTCATTGCGTTGATGCTCTGGCCAATTGAGTTTAGGTGATGTGGCGTTAGTGGTCGTAGGCCATCTCCAAGCAAATGCTCCGGGTCTGGGGATCTCAAATGCTTGCTTGATTGATGCCTACATTGTGATTAATTGCTTGATGACAGCGGCCATCAATTGCATTGATATGCACGACGGTGAGGTGGTTCATGGACGCCGACCTCTACCCTCAATACTATGGGTTACAGTGATGTACCGTGGAACCCCCCGATGCATAACTCAATGCTATCTGTCATACTTCAATTATTTGCCCCAGCTTCTCCACGATTCCGTGCAGCGTCCACTTTGACTTGGCTCGTCGTGTCGCCGCTGGGTTCCGAATATATGAGACCTCTTTTCTAGTTGACAGGACAGATCGATCGAAATTTTCTTCTTTTCATCATCAACTTCAAAGATACCGCATCTCAAACAGCTTCAATTACCAATCAATCACTCAAACTATCAAACGAACTATCACAATGGGTTGCTCCTGTGGATCGAAATGCACTTGCACCGGACCTTCTTCCTGCTCATGCGGGGATAAGTGCTCCTGCAGCGGATGCAGCGTAAGTAGCCGTTGACAGCACCAGACCCTCAATTCATGCCAGACGCTAATTCGTGGCCTGCAGAAGTAAATATGAACCCCAGAATCGCCCACTTGAGTCCCTTTCCACAAGGGCTGAGGCGCCAGATCACCGACAAACAGCAACAAATACATATTGTCAATAATGGAAATGATACCTGCGTCGAGGGTCGACATGAAATAATGACCGGTGTCTTCAGACTGGCACACCCCTTATCTGTTTCAAGAAGACCAAGGGAAGGATGATAAACGGCTAGATTCAGTGTGGAATGAATGTATGTATCACGGAAAATGACGAATGAATCAATTTAAATGCGATACAAACGGTAGTCAAGCACTCTTTCATCTGTTACATGCTCGACCTGCTCTTCCTTCCTGTATTAGTCGCTAGAGATATCTCAGGGGCTCATACAAACCCCACGCGAAGACGTACAAGATGCCATAGGCAGGAGTGCACGGTGCGCCTTAAAGAGACGCTGATGACAGGAATGACAGGGATCGTCGACTATCTCCGTAGCTTGTGAAGGTGAAGTAGAGGGCGAGATCGCCGAGATCCAACGTATCGTCTTCTGTCTGTTCTCTTCTG